>CAEGAE010037460.1:0-21586 GCA_903067095.1 Girardinus metallicus
TAGCCAGTCTCCAGACCTGAATCCAATAGAAAATCTTTGGAGGGAGCTTAAAGTCCGTGTGGCCCAGCGACAGCCCCGAAACCTGAAGGCTCTGGAGGAGATCTGTATGGAGGAGTGGGCCAAAATCCCTGCTGCAGTGTGTGCAAACCTGGTCAAGAACTACAGGAAACGTCTGATCTCTGTAATTGCAAACAAAGGTTTCTGTACCAAATATTAAGTTTCATTGTTCTGGTGTATCAAATACTTATTTCATACAATAAAATTGAAATTAATTATTTAAAAATCATACATTGTGTTTTTCTGGATTTTTGTTTTAGATTCCATCACTCACAGTTGAAGAGTACCTATGATAAAAATTACAGTCTTCTACAAGCTTTGCAAGTGGGAAAACCTGAAAAATCAACAGTGTATCAAATACTTGTTCTCCCCACTGTAATATTTAATAAACGATGCAGATTATTTCCATAATGCCTCCCAACAATAATTCCGGTTTAATCTGGATGTATGATTTGATTTATTATGACATTTAATCGTCTCGCCAGAATAACAGTTTGAATGCGTACATCCCCATTAAGCATCGATAATGGCCTATATCACCCACAGTCAGTGGGATCCTTACCTTCTTTGTAGCATCAGACCAGGATGGCGCCATTGTTTTAGTTTCTAAAGAAAAGCTGTATACTTCCAATAAAAGTCGAGTAACGATGTCTATGAAACATTTATAGAATTAATTTATGAAACCATCGGGGCCAGGACACTTATTATTTTTTAGGGATAAAACAATGTTTTTAATTTCTCCTTCTTGAATTGGCTTATCTAATTGTTTAGTATTGGATAATTCAGAAATATTTATATTTTATAAATAGTCTGTTATTTTACTCTCATCACAGCAAGTTTCAGTTTCTCGGTATAAAACCTTGCAAAATTCTGCAAATGTTTCAGCAACATCTTTTGGTTTTAGGATGGATTTATTGCCCGATTTCAGTTTTTGAACTACATTTGAGGACTGTTGGTTTTTTTTAAGTCGGAAGGCCAAAAGTCTGGTTGCTCTATTTCCATTTTCATAATACTGCTGCTTGGCAAAACGAAGCTTACCCTCAATCTTTTCTGATAGTAAATCTTAGAATCATTCAGAATCCTGGATGCTCTAGTCTTACTTTGAAGATCCAGATCCCAAATTCTATCTTCTAAATACTTCTGTTTGGCTGCCTTTTGTCTTTTTTTTGCTGTCGTGTTGGAGATGATGCTACCTCTTAAATAGGCCTTTTCACAGTCCCACTGCATGATAGGAGATGTTTCAGGGGCATTGTTTATGTCTAAATAATTTTTGAGGTCTGATTTAACAAAAGCAATAAATTCCTTGTCATTAAGAAGAGAGGTGTTAAGTCTCCATTGCTTACACGATGGTGTCAATCCTATATTCCACTTGAGAGTAACGGGTGTGTGGTCAGATATTGTGATGGGCAATATTGTGATATCCTTAATTCTGTGTAGCTCGGCCTTAGTAGTAAAAAAGTAATCTATTTGTGAGTAAGATGCATGTTGGTTTGAGTAAAATGTAAAATTTCTTTCCTTTGGGAATTTGGACCACCATACGTCCACTAATCCAGCTTCCACAGACATATTTTTAAGCATTTTACCCATCTTAGATATGGGGATCTGAGAGACTGATTGCCTATCTAAATTTGACAATACACAATTAAAATCCTCATGGGGTGTTTTCTCCATGTCACGATTTTGTCAGAGCAGCTGTTCCGTGTGAACGATTGACTTTTACATCCCGGTCCATCTGGAGCACTTCTTTGATAATATTTGAAACCTCTTTCAACCTCTTTCTTTGGCAGAGTTCGGCTGTTTCTCAATGCCAACTATATGGATATTTCCGCGCCTCATCCTCCCCTCCATGTCCTCGCACTTGTCCCGTAGCTTAACCAGCTCGCTCTGAAGTTCAGTAACGGTAGTCTGCAGAGTGTTTACCTCATCAGACCATGTAGACCAGGGGTGTCAAACTCCAGTCCTCAAGGGCCGGTGTCCTGCAGTTTTTAGATGTGCCACAGGTACAAAACACAGGAATGAAATGACTTAATTACCTCCTTTTTGTGCAGATAAGTTCTCCAGAGCCTTGCTAATGACCTAATTATTCTATTCAGGTGTGGTGCAGCAGAGGCACATCTAAAAGTTGCAGGGCAGTGGCCCTCCAGGACTGGAGTTTGACACTTGTGATGTAGACAGTCCACCTTTCACATCTTCAATGTCCGTTTCAATTGAGGTGATTTCTGCACAGATGGCGGTGGCATTGCTGGCTATTTCAGCCCTCACTGCGTTGATGTCAGCTCTGAGAATGCTGAACTCTTCAAACAGCGCACTCCTCTTTTTTTCCCTTATAATTTTGGAGATTTCCCCTCGCATAGAGGTTAGGATAACAGCTCTCAACTCCTCACTTGTACTAGGGCTCTTGGGTTGTAGGTCTTCGTCTTCTGGAGAACGCTGCCTCGTGGATCTGGTGATAGCCGTTAGCTTTGCTGTGTTACTGTCGTGCTTGAATTTACAAAGTTTATCCGCCATTTATCAAGTAATGTCCACCGGAACGGAATTCTTTATAAAGTCCAAAACCTTTATTAATCCGATTTAGGTCACAATTGGTGAGCAGTTGTGGTTTTTAAAACACAAATATTAATAAGCCTGCAGGAGCTCTGAAATATCCGTCCTTACTCCATCTTGGCTCACCAGTGCCCCCACTACCATCTTTTTTAACAAGGGATTTATACAACTTATATTTATTTTGACTTTGAGTCCAGGTCAACTCACAGATGGAATTAAAATAAAAGCAAGTTTTAAGACATTTTCCATCATATGTATTTTAAGGAAAAAAGTGAGGCAAATAAAAAATAAGTTGTTTAAAATCAAAAATCAAATTTGGCATAAAAAAATCTGAGATTTTATCTTTCAGCCATATTGCCCAGCTTCTAGCTTCACCAAGTCTATTGGAGTGCTGATTTCTAATCTTGGTTTTTGGGACCAAAAAACAATATGCTCTTTTGCAAAAGATTGTCATCAAATAATTACAAACTACAAGCCATTTCTGAGCTCCCATCAGCCTTAGACAAAGCCCAAGTAAATAGTGTGTTATTCCACACAGCTGAGGGTTTACAAAAAAAGCTCAATAGTGGCAGAACAGAATAACAGGTAATGTAGTGCTGCATCAATGTCAGAACAAAACCTCTGTAAACAGTGTTCAGCATTGCATCCTTTCCAAACAACAGAAACAACAGCTGAAGAATTCACTGTAGTAATCATATTGTTGGCTGAGATTCAAATTTAAACTGTACCTCTACCTTCTTAGTTCTCTCATCAATGTAACATCTGAATCTTGTTTAGCTTGAAAATTCTGCGGCGGGCTGATGACACATCGTCACTATGTCACTCACTCCAATTGTGAAGCCGACTTGCCCCTATAAAAGTCTGCAGATGCAGGAATACGACTATTCCTGCATCTGCAGGATGCAGGAAAAGTCCACCCCTGTCCACCCCTGACTTTTTTGGACAGTGAGGGGTGAAACAGAGGCAGAATGATTTCAACCCCTCTTGCTGCATTGGTGTTATCACAAAACACAAGGAGACAACTGAAAGGTGCCTTAGTTCCACCATAAAATGTTTTGTAAAAAGGATGACAAAAATTCAGTCTTTTTTGCATAGGTTTAAGAAAATAATGACTTATTGATATTACAGACAGAAATAAAACATTGTGTATCAGCAGTAAATTTTTGGTAAGTGAAGTTTTAATATTCACATGTTAGGGGAAGATTTTAAATATTAAATTTTTCCTCCCAAATGTGTTTTTTTTTTTTTTTACTTGGTGCTCTTGATCAACGACTTTTATGACGTTTTCTAAGTACCAAAATCAGCAAGTAAGTCAATAACTGAGGTGTCTAGAGAAAAAAAAAAAAAAACATTTATATGCTGCTTGATTTCCAACTGAGAGAACAACTCCAAGTCTTGGAAATGTTCAAAAAGTCTTAGTAAAGTGTGTGACGACTATCCAGCATGATCATCCATATTTGCTGTCATCAAATGGTCTGAAATCTAGTTGGCAGAGCTCGGCTGACTTCCCTGAAGGCACACCTTAACTCAGTACCACTTCAACACTTTTGAAGTGTCGCATCTCTGACAGCTGAGACAGTGCATGCACAAGTACGCTGCCTCATCATGCTGTTCTTGGCTGCCAAAGTCACAGAGCATAAAGCTGTAGCCATCAGCTGATATTATAATATGGGAGTCTTACTGCAAGATGAAGCTCGGCAGCTGCGTTTCTGTCTTTTAGGAGGAAGCACGAGAGAAAATCCTTATCGGTTAACAACCAACGTCTGGAGAACCGCGTGATAACTTGCATGCAGATGTATCAGCATGCACTAAAAACATCCACACGACATCGCCACAAATAGAGGGTATTCTGCACTTTTTTAGGCATCTTTCCCTTCATCAAAGGAAATTTAATGGTAGAGAAGGTGAATGTGGTGGAGTAGAGAGTGGGTGAGGATCTGTTACTATTCTGAGATGATCCAGGTAGCAACTGGATTGTTCCAACAGGTTTATTAGAATTTCTGAATTAGGTGAACATTTTAAAAAAAATGGTGGAAAAAAAGCTTCTGCAAAAGCATAAATATATTTTATATGAAGTGATTGTATGTAAAAAAAAAATAAATTTAACACTAGATGCAACAGAAGTGTCAGTGTAAAAACCTAAAATGTTAGTTTGTGCTTGTTTAACTGTGGGGACCATGAACACCCACAGTAAAGCTAATGAGCATCATAAAAGCCACAGCCGGCAACAGAAGAGGATATTTCAAAACCAGCAGTGCAGTCACAGGTTTTGGACCCTGTGGCAGCATAACATGAGTTGGTTGGTAATTTCCTCATTTTGGATTCATATCCAGCGGAAACATTTTTGAGTGAAATCTCTCAACGTTGATTGACGGGTAGACATTTATGTCCTTCTTTACTTTAACCAACGCTAGTCACTGAGCCTCAAACCCGGCATTATCTCCTTAGCCAACTTAGAATCAGTGTTTAATTCTGAATTGATCATTATTTCTAATTATCTTATTAGGAATAGACTACATATTCACAGAACCTAGCAATGTCATTACTCCTTTCTTAAACTGTATTATGTTTCTCAGACTAAAATAAGCTAGACGCTATAACTATGTCACTTTGTCTAATTATTATCCATTATGAGTCAACAGGCTCACGGAATATTTTAAACTTCATGAAACAAACAACCATATAAATACCTACACAGAAAACTGCCTGTCAACAGGTTGCCATGGTAAGAAAAGACATTAGTTATTATATTAATACTGATTTACCATGTCATCCAGGTGACATTGTGACTGCTTGTTTTTCTGCTGCTGTTAATTGCTGCCCTATTGACCCTTCATTGTATACAGGGCTGTATTCAGTAACATAGTAGGAGCTTAGCATCAGAATGTGCAAAGTGTTGAGGGCTCACCCACACACATAATTACCGCAGCCTTTTTGTGTATTTTGTAATGCTGGGAGCAGCTGTTTAGTATCGACTTATTTTACCAGGACGTGTTGCCAGCGTGGATCTCTCCATCATTGTGTTGTTCAACTTATATAACCAAAAAACCTAAACATGAGCGAACTCCAGCTTAATTTAATACTGCAGAAAAAAGTGAATATCCATAAAATATCTGCATCTAACTTAATATAGTCAACAGTTATGTTGTAAAAATTACAAACACAGGGAAGAATTGGGATAATTTGGTTTTAAATTAGAATAAGAATTTATTCTTTGTCACTGTACACTTGTACAATAAGGGATTTTTTATGTTATGTTTTTTTCTGCAATGTCTGTAATATAGTTTTTATTGTAATCAGGGCTGTTGTAAACAAATATTTTAGTAATCGAGTAATCTATCAATTATTTTTATGATTAATCAGGTAATCGGATAAAAAAAAAGATAAAATAAAACATTGGTAAATCTAACATAGCAGTATTACTACTGCATATCAATATCAGTCACATTTTTTACATTTGAGCTTCCTTAACAATTACTTTTCTGTAGTTTAGAAAATTAACTTCTAATAATAATAGCTCACTTTCTAAGTTAACCTGAAGAAAAGTTATACAAAAATCTGAAATTATATTCAATGTAATAATAAAGAGCTCACAAAAAGCCTACCTATTTGTGAGCAGGCCATTATGAAAAATGTCTATACTCCAACATTGTTTCTGTATTCATCTTCAGTCAGTTTAATAGATGAACTCTCACCTTGCCCAGCCACTTATAGCATTTGTGTTCATGTTAGCTACTGGATTTGACTCCTGCATTCTCACATACAGAAACATCTACCAGCTATGTAACGTCAAGATGCGCTTCGCCACCCATTTGCTGCGACCGGGATGATATGAAATTTATTTTTTCAGTATCTTCAGTAAAGCTACGCATCTAAAGCTCAGCCGCCTGCAGTGTTCAGTGTATCCGCTAAATAATCCCGCCGTGCTCGTCCCCGCCGTTCGCTCTGAACCAGCAGCTCCGGGAGGAGAAAAGCTGCCATACTCCCAGCATCGCTCCCGTCATTTTAAGGATGTTTATTGGTCCCCCGTAAACAAAAAAAATCTGGACATTATCATGAATCAGTAAAATCCCCCCAGGACGAACTTCAAAATTGGACGTTATGCTGCTAATACTTAGCTTTTGTCAACAATTCAGACGGAAGTGAGAACGCAAATAAAGTCCCAACACGGTGCGCTAAATAATAAAACATAATATAATAAGGTTTTGAGACAGATGAATTTTTCTCGAGGTTTCAGCCCTGATTGTAATGTTTGCGTTGTGAACCACAGGAAGAATACTCTACTACGGTAAGAACTAATGGAGGTCCTTAAAAATACTAAACTGTAATCTGACCATCTTGGTTAGTGTATTCAAAAAGAATCAAGAAAAGGAGCCACTGCTCACACTTTTTCCCCTCTTCCTCTCTTGTCAAGTCAGTCTGTTTGACAGTGTAAAAGTTTTAGTTTCTCATGCACAACATGGAGGTGTGTGTCTGTCTGCCCTAGCTGGAGGCCTTTTTAAAGTGGAGCACTACGCATACTAATCACTATGTGCAAGCAACCTGATCTTAGAGCAGTTCTTGTTTATCATTTCTTTTTCTATATTTTCAAAAGCACTTCTGTTGTTTCAGTTGCAGACAGGACATCCTGGCACAGCAGCTGCAGTGCAAAAGGATATAATAAATATAATAGGCTAATTGGAGTGCTCCTGCCTTAATGTGGATGTGATTGGGATGTAGTCCTTCCAGAAAGCCCGAAGGGTCACTCACTGCTTCCAGCAGACTGCTCTTAGCAGAAGAAAGTCTCTTACCTGGATAATCTAAAAATAAGACCATGGCATTTAATGATCCCTCCCTCCCAAGAGTTGTATCTGAAATTATGTTAACTGCATTTCTAAATATTGTAATCTGGTTTATAACTCAGAAATCTAAACTTGTTCTATAAAACCAATAAATGATTGATAATTGAACACCAGCATGTCGTCTACTCTTCCAATCATAGCAACTCAGAGGTAAATGGTGACTTGGGGGCCATCGCTGAAACCATACACTGAAAATGTTTGGATTCAAAGTCCTTAAAACTTATCTGCACAAACAGGAAGCTCAAACAGCAAGACGAGAAGAAGGGATAATTCAACTCCGAGCAGATCTTTTTACACATATTACTGTGAAAATATGCTTGAGTGTTTGACAGCTTTTTTTCCTCTCATTTTTATTCATGTAGAGATGTTTTCTATAAAGATAACTTCCTGGCTGGGACCCATTTTAAGAAGAAGTTGATACCAATCCAGGATCTGGATTTAGGAATAACCCACTGTGTAATACATGTGTGTCACTCTTACCATAGTCTCTCGGCCTATAGGAGCGGAGAAGACGTACTCTAGCTGAAAGACGATTGCCAAAGCCTGATTATTGGCCATTTTGATCTCCAAGTTGCTGCGAAGGCCCAGCATCTGAGGAAGTGATGATGTTGCTGAGCTAAAGAGAAAGCAAAGAGATATTGATGTGTAACGTAGGCGTGAAAAATGTGAAGGCGGTAATGAAGAAATTACAATGCTTTTCCAAAAAGTGAAAGGTTTTAATATTTCTCCTCCTATAGCTATATTTTCCATTAAAAGTGAAACAAAATCAATGTGCTGGAAGATTTACAATCCCTTACTAAACATTTCCTGGCAAGCACTTGCCTCCTGTGTGAGAAATGAAACGGCTTTCTATGTATTCGTCATTCACAGTTTGCATACACCAGAGGCGGGAGCATACTGTGCAGTGCTCGCGTGTCATGAGGTGGGGCCCGAGTGCCTTTTCTTCCATTCGCTTCACAGACTCTCTGGAGTCAGTTTTCCCCCTTTTTTTCTCCAGTTTCTAAAACCATCCAGCATAACACAAGCTAGACAGACTGTCAGCTATCACTGACAGCACCAGTGAGAGTCAAACGCAATAATTACTGCCTACACTATAGGGGTACATCAAACCAGATTTACAATAGACATTCCCCTCTTCAAAAATAAAAAAAGGAAAGAAGAGCAAAACATTTTTTAGTATGGAGAAGATGATGATTATTGTGGTCATAAAACACGAGTCGCCAGGCACAGATTGTGGGTAAGCATCTTGATGAGTTTGTTGTATAGTTAAATGTTTGTACATACGTTTTTGTTATGGTAAAAGACCCGTGTCACCACACATGATCATAGTTTCTCCAAGGGTCTGGTATGCAGCAGAGAAAAAAACAATACATTTTGATGTGGATACCCACAGTCAAGAATTTGTGTGTCATGTTTTGAGTTCCCTAGCCTATTTTGCCATTCCAGTTTTCTCACCTTTTAAATGGAATTATTTCATCCTTCACGTTACTGTTTTGTGCATTACTATTTTATAAGACTGCATAAAATATCCCAGCCAATTACCCTGACAGGGACAGCTTAAAAAAAGAGCGCTCACACTGACAAGAACGTGTGGAAAAATGTCAGAACACACATTCGATGCATGCAGCGGCTTCTAGTAAGGTTGTCCAGTGACAGCATGTGGGCGAACAGTGTTATGTTTTCAACCAATTAGGTATTTTGGAGACAGTGCTGTCAGCACAACCACATTTCCCGACGCCATTCACAGTAGGCATAATTAAGAAAGGACAAACTTCGAGCAATGAAATATAGCAGAATTAGGGCATCATATATAACTGGAAAGGAACCGTTTGACCTTTAGCCGTGAACTTTATGTTTGCAACTGAACCCAGAACCTCCATGTTACCTCCAAATCTGCTTCGAAGCAGATTACTTATCAGAAATATTCTCATTTGTGTTACTTTGTAAAGAAGCAGTGCAGAAACGTAATACATTTTTTTAAAAATATTTGTGGGTAGGAAAATGTGTAAGACTTACCCACAGTATAAAAATATTTATCATGACACATATTCCCAATATTTCTGAAAGAAAAAAATTATTTAAAAATTTCAGACCTGCTCCTTAATGGCTCACTGATGCGCCCACACAACTCATTAATTGGAACTTCTATTTGTGTGAGCCAAGAGGTTTGTGCCGTCACCAGAGCAGCGACTGTGGGTCTCTGGGGGCAGCTGGTGTATTCTGAACAAAGTGAGCTGTAATGCAAAACGTATCAGAGGAGTTGTGCTGTTTCTGGACAGCTTGTAGAAATCCAGCCACAAATCAGAGGAGCCCACAGGAAAAATGCATAAAATTCACACGTGCAAAACCTGTGTCCACAGGTCATTGCACATGAATGTAATTCTGCACATGTGCAAAATCATGGGAAATTGAAATGAGAAAATGTGATTAAGCTCATGAAAATGTTAACATCTTAATAGATTGAGATATATGAAACATGAATATACTTGCTTTACAAAGATTAAACACAAGATTTTTGAAAAGCTGGAAGGTGTAACATGTGAAGAACATATAAATTTCCCTGTGAAGTCCATTAGACTACAAGTGATCTCCATGTGAAACATGAAATACGGTAAAACATTTTATATGCAAGATCTATATTGCGTATTAACATGTAAAACCTCTGGAAGTAAACATTTACCCATGTTTTAACATATTAAACATATTTTCCACATTTTGGTACTTATTTTTAAAAGTGCTTTTGGTAACCTAATTTGGAACATGCAATCACGTTTCCACGTTGAATAAAAGCAACATAGGAAGATGATGCATTAAGGGGAGTTAAAAACCAATTCATTTAAAACAGTTACTCCTAAAATATTTATGAGATGTCAGAATGTATTGTGCCGAGTGTAAGAGATCAGATTTCCTTTCATTGTGTGGACTGATGACCATACATCACAACACCAGCTTTGGAAAGGTTGACATTGACTTTGTGGTCTCAATAAGACTCAAAGGCCAAAGGATTTCTTCTGAACTGTTACGTAATTATCAGAAAACATTGGTGTGAAAAATTAAGTTGATTCATGTAGGTCAAAGATGATGTAGTTTTGTAAAGATAGATAAGATAGATAGATTAGATAGCTAGGATAGATTAGATAGATAAGATAGATAGATAAGAATTATTTTAAATTCAATGCTGAGTCTACTAAATCTTACAGGATTCATAAGCTAAGCTCTGATGTACTATTGCCTTGTGCAAATTCTGTTGTGGCATTAAAAATTTATTTAGTATTTAATAATGAATTAAACTGCAAAGTAAGTAGCTAAAGTGTATGGACACTGTGACTTCTTGCACCTGCTTCTGCAGCATAAGGATTTTCCTGTTTCCTTATCAAATGGCTAGTTTGGTCAGGGAATTACCTGAATAAATCCAACAAACAGGTATTAACTAAATTTGCTTGGGAGTTAACTGCTAATTGCAGCATTATTCACCAGAGGAAAAAAAAGCATATCTTAAATTACGCCCTTGACACAGATGATATAGTTGCTGCGTGGAGGAGGTGCAGGTAATGAGCAATACGGGCGGGAGAAGGAAATGCATAAACAGAAGGATTCTTCATTTATGCAAATTTATTTGGAATGCCATAAGAAGACATTAGAAGAATTTGCCAAACCTTTTATCTGAGCGGAGGAACACAATCTGTTTGCATACTTCTCACAATTTCTTTTTACGATTTGTCCTTAGTTTGGTTTGGTTTCAACGGACGCACCAAAACTCTACTGACTGGATTTCATCATTCATTTATTCTTCCCCTTTTTTTCTTTTTTCACCATTGTTTCCTCTGGATGCAGCAAAGAATAGCATTGCGGAGAGGAGGACTGCAATGATGCAACAGCAGGCTCTTTATTGGCCATCAAACTCTGCAACAAAAGCTGTTTAGGACATCCCAGGATTTGAGAGTAAACAGCAGTAAAAACTGCTATTTGAGCAAGACTTTACAGTTTTCACCATGACAATAATACATTTCAATTTGTGACCATTAAAAACTGTCCAAGTCTAGTTAAAACAGACAAGCATTAAAATAATGTGACCTATGAGCAGGTCTGTATTAATGTGATCAGTTTTGATACGATGATGGCGCCTTTGCTTTGTAAAAGTATTCATACCTCTTCCACAATTTGTCATGTTACAATCAGAAACTTCAGTGTGTTTTATTGGGATTTTACGTGATTGAGCAACATAAAGCTGAACCTTATTATGAAGGGGAAGAAAATTATTCATGGTTCTCAAAATGGTTTTTAAAAACAATTATATGCGGCATGCTTTTTTCCTCCTTTACCATGATAACCCTCAGATGCCACCTATCTACTAAATATAATCCAAATGTTTGATTTATTCTCGGTATAAATTCAGCCATTTTGTGAAGGTCTAAGAGTTTTTTTTTTGTTTGTTTTTTTTTTTTAGAAAACATTAAAGAACAGCATCATGAAGACCAAGGAACACCGTAGGTAAGCTTAGGGAGAGATTAGTGGAGACGTTTAAAGCAATACTAGATCCCATGCTTTGAACATCTCATCGAACTTCACTGTTTATTCCATCAACAAATCTGACATCTAAGGAAGAGTGGCGAGAAATTCTTTTCAAAAAGTCTTAAGAAGTTATAAAGTATTAATTCAGTTTGAGTTCAAGACAAATGTATGACACCCTTTTCATAATTTTTGGGAAAAATCATGCATAGTTTTCCTTCAATTTCTAAATTAAGGACAACCTTTTGTGGGTATACCACATATAATTGTGCACAAGTTTCTAGCTTTAAAATGACCAAATGTGAAAAAGTTTGAGGTGTGGGAATACTTCTACACTGTATTTTGACTATTTCATTTAGATCTAGAACATTTCTACATACCCTTGCTATCAATCCAACCACAGAAAAAAATTCAAATTTAAAAAAGAAAAGAACTGTCCCCAGCCATCTAGACATACAAAGAACAGCATGTAAAGCAAAAATATAGTGTGCGCTGCAGTTCCAGAGAAGTGAGAGCAGAAATGGACACCAGAAATAGTACTTTGCCCCGATATCTGCCAATATTATACTCAAATGACATTAATGCCTAGCAAGCTTTCTTCAAATATACATTTTTTTGCTGACTTTATTAGATAAACTTTCAATCATTTCTCAATCAGCAAAAAGAACAGCGCTTGGAGAAGCTGATGAAATACCATAAAAATAAGCTCTCCAAAAACTATTTTTGCAGATCTTGTCAGACATCAGAGTTCTGCTTCACCATCCTCTGCAGCCTACAGTTACAGCTCCACTATACATATACACGTGTACCTCCTGCTCACCTGTCCTTGACCAGCGTGCTCTTCTTAGAGGTGCTATCTGTTCGTCCTCTGACTCCTGACGCAACGGGCTCCAGGACCACCACTTGGGGCTTATCAAGGAAACACCAGCCATTGTGAACACCGACATGAAGCCTCCGTTCTTGAATGACAACTGTTCTTTTAGCATCCTCTGGTTCAGGTTGTTTCTAAGAAACAGAAAAGATCAAATTGGGGTTGTCACACACAAAGCTAAAGCAGTTTGCATGACCAGTGCATGTGAATGATCTTGTTGATTTCAACAAGATTAATGTCTAGTGTTCAGTGTCATGCTCATAAAGAAAATGGAGAGACTTGATCTAAACCCCAACTAACAAAGATTTAGATGGGGGACGGTATGTATTTTCCGAACACAGAGTGCCTTTTTAGAGCACCATTAAATAACTATGTTACCTTCAGTAACATAGTTATATATATGCAGCGTTTATAAAAATGCTGCATATATCAAACATAACTTAAAAGAAATACAATTTTCCAATTTGATGCCTTGAAATTGACATATCTCTTTAAGAAGCTCCTACTCTTTCCAACGCGCCACATTCAACACGTCATCACAACAACTTTCCTCCATTACGTAATTTACAACTGTTTTTAGGAGCATTGGACTGAAAAGTAGTTTGCTTGCATGATAAGCTCTGCAGAGGAGCAGTTCCACCAGGTGTTTGATCACTGCTGCTGCAGCTAGTCTAGAGGAGCTGAGTGAACGAGGCATGGGGGAGACTGCAGCTCTAGGGTAGTAGACGGTGTTAAGTGAGAGTAAGTGTTTCGGCACCACAGAGGACCGCCAGAGGAGATTCATGGATTCCTTAAACTTACATGAAAAGGTACAAGCAATACCAGGTGTGTTTGTAATGAGGAGATATCATTATAACATCACATGAAGCTCAAAACAGCCTACTTTTACATTCCTTTAAAAAAAACACATCAAGCCGACTATGCTTCTCGTCATAGATTTTAAGGCAACGGACAAATCCCTCCATCTTGCTTTCTAGAAAATACTGTAAAGGAAAAGAGACAGCAACAGCATCTTGTAATAGAAGCCAATTAAATTGCTAGAATTAAATATGTCATCAATCCATTCCTTTGTAATATCAGATTCACTGGTACATTCAAACAAAAAAGCTTTCTAAAAATATGTATCTGATGGTGTGAGTAAAGCAAAGAAAAAAAGAGTTGAACTCTTATTTTTTATGAAGGCATACCAAAAGAAAACCAGAAACTCCATGTCCAATCATGTCCTCATGTTACTGTCAGCTTATTGTGTTTTCTTCCCCTGCAGACCGGCAGTCAAGGGGCCTTGTACAACTTTTGAACTCCATGAGCCGCAATTATAAAGAAGCGAGCGATTTTTAAGTACAGACTTTCTGTGGACAAGAAAATCTGTTTGCTGAAAGGTTGAACTAGTTGGTAATAGCAATGGTTTGCTGAGAGATAAAGTGAAATTTCTTACAAAGATGCAAAGGTCTATTAAGAATGTTTACTGAAATGTATTAAGGCTCAGGACCGCACTACAAATGCTTAAAATTTAATATTTGTTTAACGAGACTGAGAACGCTATTAAATATTAAATGATTTTAAATAGTTTAACATTTAGAAAAACTGCACAGCATGTTCAAGAGGAAAATGAGAGATCCTAGAAACAATAATATAGAGAAGCTTAACCCACTAGCTTAGCCACAAATATTACTGTCTCCACGCCTTGTTGGACCAATGCCGCAAATCATGGTAAAGTACACGGACATATTTTTCAATAGGTTTGCATTCATGTACTAAAAGTCCCTTTGACTGATATTATGTCACATGTTAATTTCCAAAGAACTGAATAATGCAATTTCATTAGTTGTGGGTCATAATCATTTAAATTACCCAAGATAAATGTAAAACTTTATCACTACATAATGAACTCAATGTGTTTTACTTTCAGAACTGAATTACTAAAATAAATTAGCCTTTCAATGATATTTTTTTTAATTCACCTGTCCAGACAGCCTTTAAGCTGGGAAACTTGACAGTCATTCTTTTTAACTGCTGCCGAAAGCCTAGTTTAACATCCATTGATGCATTTTCCTTGCATTGATGCTTTCAGCTGATCACTGAAGCGTACAGAACACATGTACATCACAATCTGATTCTGAAAAGGCGTGTGTATCAAATAATTGTAGCAAGGGACTACATACTTGCTGCTATTTGTTAACTGAGTGACAGTTGTCTACTGACTGACTGCAAACTGTCTAACCCTGAGATGCAAAGACACCATATGCCCACCTCTTGTTCCCACTCCATCCTATTTGTTTCATTTCAGTGTTCTTCTCCCTATAATGTCTCCTACTCCCACTCGCCTTTTCTCTTTCCTCTCTGTTTCCATTGTCATTCTCGCTCTCGGTCCCCCTAGAAGCTTAAAACCTTCTCCATATCCACCCACACCTTCTCAATCAAATTAGCATATCAATTCAGACGGGGGTTTTCTTTTAAAGCAGCAACAGCAGGAGCAGCAGCATAGCTTGCCTGGATACCAAACAGCCCACATGCCTAACTACTTACTGTTCTTCTCAGGTTACATCTATGCAACGCTTGACTTTATCCTCATCTCATCCCTTTTACAACCTACCCACCGTTTGTATTTTTCATTTCTTCTAAAGCCAAGCTCCACAAAAGCTCGACAACTTATGACATTTTATGTTTGGTTGTGGGAGATTAAGGTTCTTGTCAAATCCTAGCCTTTTATCCTGTCTGAAACCCCCCCCCCAAAAAACCCAATTCCTAACCACAAATGTAATATTTTCTTTCAATAAATGATTATTTTGGTTACATATATATTCAAAACTATCAACTGTCTTGCCTTTATTATGTGTTTGAGGTATTCTGTGTAACTATGCTTGACAAGTACTGCAATATGTTTTTCATCAATTTAACAGCATTCATGATACATTTTGAATCATGCTGGCTGTAATTTGACTTAAGGGCAGGTTATATAACTGTTTTAGTTTGTTCTCACAGGCTAATGCTTTAATGAATCACAGAGTTACAAGAACAAATGAGGATACATCAGAAACTGCAGGTGGTATTGTTACATTACAGTTACTTAAAACAAGTAAATATTGTGTACAAAGTCTACATAAAGATAATCATGATTTCTCTGCAAACTGATTTACATATTCACGTCATCGCTTTAAATAACTAAAATCTCTAGAGGTGCGCACGCGCGTGTGGGTGTGCGTGTGTGTGTGTGGGGGGGGGTGCGGGGGTGTGTGCGTGTGTGTAAAGAATTGGATTTTAGTCCATTTCGGTTGTGATTTTAACCTCAAGCAGTAAAAGCTTTTTTTTCCTTTTGTCCAATGCTTAGTATAACAATTTGAGCTAATTTTAATCAGTGCATTTTACTTAATTTATCAGTCTGTCATTTTGGTCATATTTGAACTCATAAAAAGTACTGCAACAATAATTACCATTAAATTTATGACCCGTCATGCCCACTTGAAAAAAGACATTAGTATGTGCCAACAGGATCTGTAAACTGAAAACTGTCATTTAAATACTATCATGCAAACATTTTTTTTTTTTTTTTTTTTTTAAATGCGTTGAGTTTAATTGTCTAATTTATTTATGAACATTTAGTTTGAAGATATTGGTATAATCAGAGAGGTCAACAGCAAATATTTTCCATATAATGCAAGTTTTCCTTGCATGCCTGTTATCGCAGACTTAAGTTGTTCATATAGCTTTGAAGTGCTTCTGCTCTAATACAGATGCATAAATGTGTTGATAAAAGCAATAAAGCAGCAGTTTTCATACTGTTTCAGTTTTCATTCATGTTCAAAGACTTAATTGTGCAGGTTGACTTTTCAGCAATACAACTAACTGATCTGATATGACCAGAATAAACTGAACTGAAATAAAATAATAAAGATGCACCCAAAAATAAGCAAACAGCATTTTTTTTGTGTGGAAGTTGTTACTATAAGAAGAGTGAAAGTTAGCCATTTTCAGTATCCACAAGGTATTTGAGGAAGCACAAAAGATGGAGGGAATAAAAATGGTATGAAGTATGTTTACTGCTCATTACCGATGTTTTGCTGAATTAGTGAAGGAGTGAATTGATCCAAAGTCTGCTTTACTAGAGTGTGTGTAAATATATATATATATATATATACACACATGTGTGTGTGTTTGCAGGAATATTAAAATCTTACAGTCAGACGAAATGTCTACATTTCTTGGGTATACACATATGTACTGATGTGAACATTTGGCAATGTTAGACAGGCTAATTATATTAACCACTAATACAAAATGCAGAATTCAGTTGAAAATATCAGCTCCACATCATGTTGCCTTTGGTTTCAAGTATTAAATGTTTTGAAGCACATGCTTTTGTTTGTGTAATGTAGCTTTCTTCGTTGTCATTGATATATAACATGTACATCGTACCATGCATATGTTAAGTATTTATGTATATGGAACACCTTGTGTACAGAACAATACGTAAAGCTCATCTTGTCCATTGTTATGTCAGATTGTGGTGTTTTTGCATCATACAGCTGATGTAACTATGCTTTATAGTTAAGATGTTATACCGCCTTTAGTCTCACTGTGACAGAGTTGCAGCTATCAGCACAAGTGTGACAGGATATCTGTAAATAATTGCTTTCAGTGACATTCACATCATAATGATGGTGTATATTTCCACAGATTGTCTGTGCTCACTATTTCCCTTCACTGCAGCCTGTGAAGGATGACAGGCAAATGGGTTTGTCTTTTGTTGGACAGGTCTGTCATGAAGTGTGTCAGAGAAAAAATAAAAGAAAGAGGGAAAAAGTTGTTTAGAAGACAGCATCAGTTAAAATGCCGTTTTCGGCTCCTTCTGTCCCTCCTTTCTTGAAAGTTCCTTTTTCATTTATTTCATTGCTCCCTTTTTCCTCACTGTCAGTTTGTCTCTCTCGCTACCTATCTTGCACACTATCCTCTTTCTTTGCCTTCTTGCCTCTTGTCGTCACAGACTTCTTCCTCCCCTGCCTGGAATATGAATATTTTAGGGCTAAGAAGCTTACAGGAACAATGAAATGGCCCCAAAGTTAAATTATACTTCATTTCTGTAGTCACTGAAGAGGGTGATGAATACACTAGTGGATCATGGGTGTGCCCCTCACTTTTTTTCTCATTTACACAAGCCTGTTATCTAATTTGTTTTCATTCCTGTGTTTGATATGTCAGTAACTACAACTTGAATTGCTCAACTTTGGATAGAAGTTGCACAACCTAATATTGGACATCAGCCTATACTTGATATAACATACTATACAGTGGACCTATTTGTCGTTGAGTATTAGACGCTTTTTCAAGGTGATTGATTGATTGATTCATTGATATTTTTTTTATTTCAGACAGACATTTCACCGACAAAAAACAGAATAATAATAAATTTTAAAGTCTTTCATGTTTCTAAGTGTAAATACAATACCGTACTATCAAATTTACATACTCAAATACATATAAATACAACACTTGTCCGGTGACTGTGAGTCTGAAAAGGAGTATGATGAAGTTTAACTTATATAATCATACCCCTTTTTCATTAATTAATTCGTAGCATAAATAGTCTTCCTATCTCCAGTATCCTTTCCAAAAAAATAAATTAATAATAATAATGAATAAAGCAATAATAATAATAATGATTCCTGAACCAAATGAAAGAATACATATACACATATATACACGTAGGCATCTACCTGCATATACACATATATAATATATACCTATTTACACACATATATTTACACATATATACATACATAAGCCTACACCCAATTGCCCAAGTCATCCACAATGCTGTAATTCCCATCCAAATTCATCGCCCCTGTTCATCTTTATACTTTTGAATTGTAACCATTTTGAATCTTTTCTTAAAATACCTCATGCTTGGACTTTGCTTTAGCTCTTTAGTGAGTTTATTCCAGATCTTCACACTCCTTTCATTGTTGTTCTAACATTCAAAATTCTGAAGTTAAGGTTTTCTTTATAGTCATATCCCCCCACTCTATCAGTAAACAGTTTTTGGATATTTTCTGGTAATAGTTTGCATATCTTGGAGCATATCTAAAATATTCAAACAGAAATGAAATTTGAGAAGCTGATATTGGCACAAAGCTATTGGCTGGCGTTTAGATATTAGCTTCTGCAGTAGGGCTCAGACATTTTGCACTGTGCTTATTAATTAACTTTAACCCAACTCTAAGCGTTCAAGTATTTGCGGTTTTGGCTCTTCGTGGGTTGCTGCGCTCAAAGGTCAAAATACTTTTCCAATCGGTTTTTTCATTCAAAAAAAGGCAGCTCACATAAGCACTACCGGGTCAATCTGACAGCAACGCTCTTCAGTGTGGATGCTGCTACTGGATGAAGAACTCTCAAAATTGGTTATTTTTAGCATGAGTGACGCGTTTATATTATAAGGTCAGAGGAAGTAGATTGACATAGGAAACTATTTTATAAATGTCAAAGCATGTCTCTTGTTTCATGCTGCAAGACGGCAAGGCAACGAGAAAGCCCTGGCTTGCAACATAATTTAGGAAGAAATTAAGTCTTGTTTTGCTGAACTTACATCTTGCTTGCTTATCAAAAGGCAGTGCGATACTGAAGACAAAATAAAAATCATCTGCTATAATGAACTGAAGAGATTTGAGGCTTTAACGAGAGAAAATATTTTCCAGAAGGATGCATACAACAAAAAAGGCACGGAGCTCATTTCCATAAAAGCCAGTCATCTAAATCGAGACCATTTAGAAGTATGAAAGAAAAGCTTTTATGGCTATTGCTCATATGCGCGTCCACGTATTATTGTCCACACATAGATATGCGAATACACAGATATGTACATCTGTTTTTACAAGTGTGCTCCTGGGGGATACGTTGGCAAGGGCACAAATGTTGTCGGTAAAAGAAAGGCTATGCACTGAAAAAAGCTTGGGAGCAACTCATCAATGAATACACAGTCACTCATGTTTTACTAATACAGTCCAAGCTAATCATGCTACTTGCTAACCTAAGATGAGACAGTTTTTAAAAAAATCAACTCTGTGATCACTGTCTTTATTTTTTTATACTAACTTGCTCTTTCACACATGCAGCCTCCACTTGATGTTGCCTCCACTTGAAATCTGTGCAATGTTTGACAGCTTACAGCAGGAGGATCAGATAAAAATGTTTTCAGTGCTGCTCTTCCATCTTCTAATATATATACATTATATATATATGGAAGAAAATCCACTACCCAGACAAAGCTTCACAAAGCTCAGTTCAAAAATCAGCAACAAAATTCTGATTCTTTGCCGTTAATACAAAACTGATTAAAGTGACAGAAACTGGGAGGAATAGTGGGGCAATGTGTTCTCAACTGCTGGTAGCCTTAATTAATTTGTTTTCTTTGTCCAGTTACAGAAAGAAAAGACATGTATGAATGTTTAAATGAAAAAAAAAAAAGCTTTACTAACCATTGCAGTATACGACCATTAATCTCGTGGTCGTATACTGCAATGACAAATTTTACTCTAATACATGCAATATGCAAATATTCCTTCCACAAAACTAATGTCATCATCAGGCGGATCAGTGGTAGAGTGTACACCACACAGGGGCTACAGTCCACAACACAGCTGTTCAAGGGTCGATTCTCGGCCCTGGATGTACTAGATGTATTTCCATTCTCTCTCTGCCGTTTTTTCTGCCAAGCTACTAATGAATGTAGGCCACTAGTGCCAAAAAAAAACATAAAAAAAAAAACATATGAAAGAAAATATGCTGGAACAACACCAGAAAAAGACATTGTGTCTGAACTACAGGCTGTAAAGAGCAACAGTGGATTATAATGGTTAGTCTCTCTTACATTGTTCCACTTTTGTTTTAAAAACTGAAGTCCTCTAAAGTTTCAAATGGCACTTTCATAATAGAATCAGGAGATTACACCTTACGAACAAAGCCTGTTTTAGATGCAATTTACTGCTCCACCTGCTAAGTGAGACAGGTGGGAAAAAACAGTGAGGGTGACATATTAGTAAGCAAAACTAATGTAGAGAGAGACATTAGCAATGTAATGGAACTGCTGAAAAATTATGACAAAAAGAAGATTTAACATAAATTAAAGTACATTCTTGGAAAATTTCAGAAAAGCTAATACCTTTATGGCAATGGAATTAAATGAGTGGGAAAGTTCTCCTAAATGCTCAGAACAGAGAACAAGAGTCAGGATAGCAAAATGTTTGGCCATTCACACCTTCAGTAAAGTTAAATTAAAATTAATTCTTTGGGCTACAAGACATTAACATATTTAAGTCTTGTCAATGAGTTATTTATAATGAATACACAAACAAACTGGTCACCTTACAACAAAAGTGTTTTGTGGTCCACTGCCTATTTCATGTCATTTCAGGTTTGGAGAATTGATCAGCGAGTCATATAAAGGCACAAAGAGCAATTTGACCCTCTGCATCTCCAAGGGCCACTGGCACTGTTACAGCCTGTGGGTTGTGAATAAGGTTCATTTTCCTAATTATCCATGCCTTTTATCCACACCTGTGTCTGGATGAAAGGTGTCCCTGGGGGGACCTGTAGGATGATCACAACTCTTAATTTTCCATGGCTCATGCTAGTTTTTGTTGTGAAGATTTTATCTTTAACATGCATTTGGTTATTTCATTTAAAACATGTCTTCCAAAAGGTTTGTTGATTTTCAGTTTCCAAATGATTTAAAAGAAATGTAAAGGCTTACCATTAAAAAAAAAAAATATAT
>CAEGAE010037474.1:0-52740 GCA_903067095.1 Girardinus metallicus
GATTTCCTCCTCATCAGTGAAAGAAAGTGCTGGCAAATTAAGTAAGGATGATGAAAAGGACCGGAGGAGAAACATTTTGCTTAGAGTACTTGAAATACAGCCAATAAAACAGGAAGTACCCCAGCCCTATCAGATGCAGCTTCCGGTTGTCGTGAAAAAGGTCTATCACGCTGCGGGAGAAAACAAACAACGTGGCGAAAGCGGGAGTTTGAGGCGAGCCGTGAATGAGACGGTAACTGAAGAGGAATCAGATGAACTAGTCTAGTTCCGAAGAGAAACAGCGCTCAATCAATAATTTGGCAGTGGTTTGGATTTTATATGGCGGATGTCGAACAAAATGAGGTAATGTTATAAAACTATTGCCACAAAAGGCTGAACCACAGATTTATTTCACCGCCTAATCAGACTTTTCTTTTACAAGCCGGTCATAGCCGGTAGAACTGGTCCGTTAAAGTGAAACCTGGAGACGTAGGTATGATTCATTTTGTGAATCTGCTCTACTGATGCTCTGTCAGTTTGTGTGTAGGTCACCTTTTTATTTCTAAGCTGAACAAAAACAGCTTATTCCACAGCATTTCTATTTGTTAAGTTTGTCAGAGTCAAGCATAACTGACCTACTTCCCTCTCCCTCGGTATTTTCTTTTTTAATTAAAACTTTTCTGACCTTCTTATCTAGTCTTAGTGTAGACAGTTCATAGAAAAAAAAATCTGCGTCCCTCTTATTTCATGAGTTTACTTTAAGTCTAGCAAGGAAACGGGGCGGCAACATACATGGTGACGTCATGCTCCAAGGAGTCTATAGCTTAAAAAAACATTTGAAGCTCATTTAAGAACATTGTGATATATATCGTGTATCGTGATATAGCAAAAAATATATCGAGATATTAGATTTTCCTCATATCGCCCAGCCCTAGTTTGGAGGTGTGCGTACATTTCCCTTGCTTGGAATTTTACTTGACAGGATGTGATGCACATGCCAATCTCTATGTATAAGGTCCCTAAAGTTTAATTGTGAGTTGTTTCTTCAGCTACTGGGTCGTTTTGTTGTAGATAGATTGGTGAACCCCCACACCCAAGGCATCCAAATGCCAAAGGTTACAAAAAATTAGGTTACTTGGAGTGATGTCAGAGACCTGGCAGGAGGCCAACATGGCCGCTCCTTTTAAATTCTCTGGTGATCAACCTGTCATTTGCAGTGGGCCACACGTCATGAATAAGAAACCACTGCTGCTATCAGACTCTTTCACCTTAGGGTGTGCACTGGATTCTTGGTACACCTTAGAAGATCAGATGGTTCTTGAGAGGACTAGCTGATTTTTAGTGTAATGGTGCGGTCTTAGTCTGGTGCAAAAGGGTCCTTTAATTATAAATTAACATTTTATGTAATTGTTTTTTTGTGAAGCTGACACAACAATACGTTTGGTTCCAGGCATATTATAAAAGTTGTCTTACTTTCATCTGATTTTCCAGAACTGTCATGTCTCTCTTCTCCATCAGTTTGTAAAGAGGCACAAGCTCTCCGAAGCCCTGGGTCACAGCCATGATCTCAGTCTCTTTGGAAAGATAAAGGGACAGATCCAGGGCCGTATCCAGTCTCACCTTCCCAACACTGAAACACGTACAGGAGAACAAGGTTTATACATTCCCACTAAACTGATGTACAAGTCTACAATTGTTTTGTTGTATTTCACCAATAAGTTTATGTTTCAGATAAATGTTCTCTATCTTAAGTGTATGCACGATTAAAATATAACCAATGTTTGCTTTGCATTATTAGACCCAAATATTCCAACACCACACTAAATTGTTCCAGAGTGAGACAGACCTGACCAGCTGGAAGACGTTCTGGATGAGGCTGGCCCGGTCGTTTCCAGAGAGAGCCGTGTGGTTGTACTGCAGCAGTTTGATGATGGAGTTCCAACCTTCACCAGCATAGTGGACCATGTAATAGCCACTCATGTTGACATTAAACTTCACCCAGTCCACTTCCTCTGGCAGGTAGAGCACATCTATGTACATGGCAAGGAGCACAAGCACAGTTTAACTGATGTGAAGTTCTTTGTACATGGATGATGTGTATAAATTTAAACCTCACCGGTCTTTGACTTGAGAAGGAAACGACGAACTGTGTCGGAAGCACTGGTCATATACGTTAGTGGAATCTGCCACAGGAATCTGACGCATAACGAAAATGAAAACAAGAACCATTAAATAAGGAACCAGAACTCTGAGGATTTGATAATATAATAGTGTTAAACCATCATTTAAAGAAGGAATGTCATCAAACTATAATAATGTATATATATATATATATATGTGTTTCATGTCTATTACCCTTCAGTGAGCGAGGGATCATCTGTCCTCAGGAAACGCTCCTGACTGAGTCTGACCTCCCGGCCTTTGACCTCTACTGTGACCAGTGGGAAGCCCTCCTGCAGTGTCCAGGTGTCCATGATAGTCTTGACATCAAGCTCATCATCAGAGTACCACTTCTAAACATGGGCGACCACATATTACATTTAGATGCCTGATGAATTACTTAAATTCTTTAATATAACTCTACCAATCACAGTATTTTTATGAAGTGCCATAAGAATGCTTAAATGGAAAAAAAACTTCACAACATACTTCTTATATCTACATTCAAATCAGTACTTAAAATGTTTATAATAACTGGAATTATGAGTAACGAGGCTTGATGAGAGCCAAGTATATCTATCTGATAAGAATGTCACTAGGAAAAACCAGGTGTTTTCTCAACACGGTTACCTGACAGAGTAAATGTTTTTGAAATTTTTTGAATGAGAATAAGCATCTGCAATTAAATATTAACCAATTTGAGGAATTCTGAACGTCTTTAGCAGGAAAACCAGTAATGGTGGATTTATTCTGTTGCTCTGTAGAACCAAGCAGCAAAACTCACAGAGGATCCAGACTGGAGTTTGCGTTTAGAGCAGAATTCTGTGTGTTTCAGTCGACCTTCATCCAGAGCATCTGAGCTGCAGATCTGGTGGACATTTAACAGAGAATAAAAACAGACATCAGAAAAGACAACATCAAAATAATAGCAAAAAGAAAAAAAAATTTTAAAAAGACAATTCTCAGACTGCATGGAGAACGACAACTAATGCTAGAGTGTTCAACTCATCCACTGGTTGATGCACAGATTGCCAAATTTTAATGTGGTATTTATATAGTAACAAAGTTTACTTAGATATTAGGATCTGATTTTAACTCACATCCGTCAGGCTCTCCCACAGGTGGCTGTTCACAGTGTTCTGGTAGCTGTAGCGCTTCAGGTATCGGATGATACCGATCTCAAATGCTTCAGGACTCAGGAAGTCCCGCAGCATGTTCAGGATACATGCCCCCTGGAAACATACAAGCACGAACACAGTTAGCAAGAAAATAAACCATTCAATGCGGATAATGTCAAGTTGAGTTATTTTACTTGTCCTTAAATTAGAGAAATATCGACCAAAGTTATGTGGCATATTTCTGATCTCTGGTTTTTGTAATGATTTGACCATCCAGGACATATTTGGATTGCTTTTTAATATTTAGAAGACAACATAATGGAGGGTCATTGATACTTTTTAAAACAAAGAAATTATTACAGAGCTGAAATTTAAACGGGCTTTAGCATCTTATGTTTGGGTTTAACATGGCTAGCACAGCTAGCAATACAAAAACAACAGTGTGTAGATTCTAGTAAATGTGGATCCTTTCCTGAACTCTGAGATTTCCATTATACCGTCAGCCTTTTCCAAGACAAATGTAACAGACAAGGATGGGAATCTCAAAAAGATAAAACAAAGTAACTCTGCAATTCTACTTTCAACCTGCTTATTCTGAAAGGTTTTTTTTTCACTTGCAGCCTTTATTTTCCTCAGACATGTCTTAACACATTGTTAAAAATACAGTTTCCATTTAAAAGAGTCCTCTTACCTCATTAAAGCATTCACTGATCAGGTAAAATTTTAGACAGTTAAGTCAACAAACTTAACTTTTAGGTTAAAACAATAAAAAAAAAAAAAAAAAAATGAGCTGATCTGTCCAGATCTTCATTAATAAAGTTCTAGTACATGTATAATCACAATCCACAATATCTAATGCTTAAATCTTTCAGAATACGCCACTGACCTTGTCATAGGACACATCATCAAACATCTCCTGGATCTGAGTGGGGTTTTCCACTGGTGTGGAAACTGGATGAGACGAGCTCAGAGAGTCTACCTCCATCGCCTCAAAACACTTGCCCAAGAAGAAGTCATCCTAAGATAAATACAGTATGGAGAAAGTTAGTTTGAATTAAACTAAAAGAAACAGAAACAGAAGAAGGTAAAAGATACAATAAATTTTCTAAGTTGGGATCTCACCACATGAAGCTCTGGGTAGGTGATGTCGAGGGAAATGAACTCCATGAACTTAGCAAAACCCTCATTGAGCCACAAGTCATTCCACCACTCCATTGTCACCAGGTTTCCAAACCACTGGATAAATCGGTGAAAAGGTTAATACCAAATTCATTCACCTATAACCTCTTGAGGAGCAATAAAACTCAAAGTTAACAAGTACCTGGTGAGCAAGCTCATGGGCAATGACCTTGGTGATGCCCAGTTTGTCAGAGGCAGAGGACCTGTCAGGATCAAAGAGAAGGCCAGTCTCTCTGTAGGTGGTCAGACCCCAGTTCTCCATTGCGCCTGACTGGAAGTCCGGGATAGCAGCCAGGTCTGCAAGGAACCATATAAAGCAGGAATCAAATGCGGAACGTTCCCCTGCTGACAAACTGATGCTTAATTCTATCTAAATTAGTTTTAACATTTAAAATGCATCCAGGCAGCATGGATACATTCTAAAGATGGATTCATCCTAGAGTCAGCTGTCATGCATCATTGTACATGTAACAATGTACAATGTGTTTTCACTAACCCTGTTTGGGAAGTGGATATGGAATATCAAAATAATCATCATAGAAGTCTAACAACTTCACTGCAGCATCCAAAGCAAAGGCCGTCTGATCGATCTTGTCTGGTACAGCATAGACAGAGATCTGAAGGCAATCAAAGTAAAATAATTTATTAAAAAACTGTATGAGAGCAATAAAATATGACCAGTACCTGAGTGAAGTCTCACCTTAACTCCATGCTTAGTTGTTTTGCTCACAGACAGGAAGTCAGAGACGATGTAGGCCACCAGGTAAGTGCTCATCTTTACGGTTGTGTCAAAGTGATCCTCAAGCAAACTGCCTGGCAACTCCACTGTTTTAACCTGTGAACAGAAAAAATCTCTTATTTTACAGTTCGTCATGTTGCAGACACAAAATTTCATGCGTTTTCTTTGTAACCTTTCTAACTTAGTAATACATTTTTAATAAGTAAAAATCTGAAAAGTGTGACATGCATTTGTATTTGGCCACCTTGAGTCAATACTTATACACATCTAAACAACTCAATTATATTTCTGGTTGTATGTTATGATTTGTCATCTGGCTGAAAGCTGGATCTCCATCCCCAATGTCAAGACTCCGGGTAGCCGGTTATTTAACTCCATAAAACATCACTGTTGCTGCTGAAGCATGCCTACAGTATGATGTTGTCACATGTCTCAGTGGGGAAGGTGTGTTCAGTGTGAAGTGCAGTGATAGTTTACCACCACATGTTGCATTGTGCATATAGTCAAAATTAATAAATAAATATATTTTGGTCTTGTCTTTCATTTTGTTTCTTGCCTATGTTGCTTTCAAAAAACAGAAAATTATACTTAATTTTTTTTTTTTTTTTTTCAAACAATGATTTTCTTGCCCCTCCTTCACTGATATGTTCATTCTCACCTTGGGCATGTTGGAAATGGCTATGTGGCGTGGCTCACGGATGATCCGTATGGTGAAGTTGGCTTTGAAGGCAGGCTCATCAAAACAGGGGAAGGCTCCACGAGCGAAGGTCGCCTCAAACTGCGTAGATGCTATGGCCCTGAGAGATAGAAGGGTAAAATATATACAACCTTTTTATTTTCAATTTCAGAGTTTTATTCAAAGATTGGAAAGAGCTAACTGGAAGTGTCAGTAATGGTTGAAGATCATATTTTGTGACCTTACCGGACCTCCCCGCTGCTCGTACGGTAGCTGCCTTTGTAGAAACCATGAAAGCTGTCAGATAAATTTGCAGCAAACTCCAGCTGGACCTCATACTTTCTGCCCTTGGTCAGAACTGATTCAGACAGCAAAGCAAGCTGATGGAATCGAGGGTACTCCAACACCCGTAGAGGCCGGATGCCCTCAGGAGCCAAGAGAACCACGTTGGATATGTGCATTTGCTTGGCATGGAGGACAACAATGCTGGTGTCTTCTTTCACATCCAGACTGATGCGAACCACCCCGGTGAAGTCCAAGGAGGTGAGGTTTGGGTGTATGGTCAAGTCATAGTGCAAGGGGCTGATGGTTAAGGGAAGCCTCATGCGATCCCAGGGGAAGGGTTCACCGTTGGTGGCTACAGGAAGCTCTTTGGCTTGATCTTGATTTGGGATTTGAGCTCCAGATGTGGGATGAATAAAAACAAAGAGCACCAGCAGGAGGGGAAACATGGTGGCAAGGACAACAGCAAATCCTTTCACCTAGAATATTATTAAAAAGAGCAAACATGCAGAATTTAGTTTAGATTCATAATTATTTCAGAAAGTAAATTACCACAGTTGAGCAGTTTAATCAAATAATTGCAACACAAGCACATTTCACGGACACTAGCAGGGAAGACACGAGCACAACAGTTTCGATTTTACCAAAACCTTCATTCATTTATAGACGCCAAACAACTAGAAGAATATATATTTCAAATAAAGCAAGAACTTGCATGATCACACAGCTCCAATATTGATCTATATTAAATTTAAAAATGTAACATTCTTCCACCTTACCGTTTCGCCTTCTCCTCGCAGTTTGTCAAGAGTGAAAGTGAAACAAAAGCTGAAGGAGGAATTACATGCAGGGCAGGAAACGGAGGAGAGCTGTCACCAGTTAGTTCCGTGTCACAAACAGAAGCATCCTCGGTTTTTAAAATGTAATGCTTTCCAACCTCTGTAATTCAAACCAACACAGCCCAGAAACTGCGGAGCATAACAACAACCCGCCTGGTTTTATCCTAATAAAACCTTCACAGAAATTAATGTGGGCTAAAACTTACTGAATCATTGCATTAAAGTCGCTAAAGGTACCAAAGGAAACGAGCATAATTTTCACAGGGACACTGTGGGAAAGGACCAGGAAGTCCAACGTACTTGTGACTAAACAAATTCAGACCACCAGAGGGGGACAATGCTTAATTTTAAAGGAGTCAAGAGGCGCAAATTCCTCTTGCCAGAAGAAAATCTAGAGATAAGTGAAAACTAAAAAGCATATTATAACTTAAAACCATTTAAATAAGCAAACCTAAACATGACTAAAGACACTTAATATTCAGTGGAATGAGGAAACTTGTATTAATTCATTATATAATTTAGTAGGACTCAAAATCAGTCAGTCTCTTAAATAAGACAATGCACCAAATTGAGTATTTTTCTAGTAGGAGAAAACAAGTCCATTACTTATTCCTACAGGAAACATTTTAGGAGACATGGCAGGCTGTACAATGTTCTAAAGCTTGCAGACCATAGAGTTGATAATAAAATAATAAAAGAAACATCATTAAACAATATTTTATCATCTCAGAGTAATTGATACATTATAAACTAAATAAAAACAAAAAGCAACTCTTGCGAGTGTATTTAAATCAAGTATTATGTTTACAGTGTGTTACTAGAATATTAGATTTATGAGGAATGCATGGATTGTCTTATTAAAATTCCTAAATACTCTAAAACTACCCTTTTAAAATAAAACTTAAGACTATTGTTTAGAAAATACTTCATTGCAACCTGTCCTGGGTCTTTTGAAATTCAGTTTTCAAAAGTCCAGCAGGTGGCAGTACATGTGAGGTGGTTTGCCAACAGTCAACAACAAACGAAGAAGACGTCAACCGCAGGATATTCCGAGAGGCTCAATATGAAATAAAACAATACATTTAGGAGGTTTTTGACTGTAACTTTCAATAATTGCTGGGATTATTACACAGGGACTAAATGGGTGCATATCATTGCGCCATATGTAATCAGACAACATTCTGCGGGAAGAAGAAACACATCTTTGGAAAAAATCACCAAAGCAGACTCAGGGTCGTTCTACTTAAATTTACTGAAAAGGTGAGGAGCTTAAATTAACACAGTTTGTGCAAAAATGTTGTTTGCAATGTGTTGTGTGTTTTTCTATCCTTTTGCATCACCGAATACTACAATAATAATGCCATGACATGCCAGACCAGTTGCTAATGATGTTAGCTGCTAACCGTAGGATTGTTTATTATCTTTTCGCCGTTTCTCCACTACTTCTGCGACAAGTTTAAGCTATTATTTAACAGTCGTCCCCAAATGTGTCACGACATTCAACACAAGAAACTACATAATTGTAATGGAGCTACATCCACTCCTATCTTTAAGACTGGGGTCATTTCAATAATACATTACTATTAATTTGGATGATTATGGTTTACAGCTATTGCAGAACCCCAGATCTGTTAACAGAAATAAGTGCTCGATAAATATCACTTTGTGTTTAAACTATGAGTTCCACTCTTTCTTTGAAAAATGCCATATTTTTCCATACCAGTAGCATTTATTCAGATATTAACAGTGTAATAATGGCATGACATTTATTTGTGTTGTCAATAGGTAAACGATACTCTTCATAATGAGAGAATTAGTTGCTATATAATGGATTGTTTCTAGATTTTAAGTTCCTAATAGGTCTAAATTTCTAATATTATTTTGGACTTAAGTTTACAACTTAAAAATTATTACATTTTCATAATACATATTTTTGTTGCATTACATTTCCAATCAAATCGAATATGTTGAGTTTTGAAAAATAAAACTCTCAAAGTCATCAAAATATGATTCTTTCTTTTTCACAATTCAACCAGTACAAAGGTAACTTTGAATACCTATTTAGCCGTTTTGTGTTTTGATTGAAGCCATCAGTGAAAAAGGCATCATGGCTTTAATCAGTGCTCTGTACCAATTAAACACTTTTAAAATTCTTCATGTTTCAATAAATGGATTAGCTTGTTGTTTTTTTGACAGTAATCTTAATTTCCTCCTGTTCCATGACTGTCTATAATGACTGTTTCTCAGGTCAAAGAAGCTCGACGAACCCTTAAAAAACCCCAAGTGGAAAAGTTTGATTGCACTCAGCACAAGCAGAAGTTCTGGTGCTACTGCTGTGGTCTTGAAGTTGAACGGAACGTCACAGATGACAACATGACAGTGATGTTTGGAGGTTTATTGGAGCACATGGCCACGTACGTCTTTTATGGTTAACTTTTGTGTTCAAATGAATTTGTTCTTTTCCTCTGTCTTTTCTACATATTTTCTCTTTTGTAAATGAGAAAATAGATTTTTAGTCTGCCCAAATATTTAAAACAATTTTAGCATTTTGAAGTTTATATTGGAGAAAATGAACATTTAAAATACCTGTAGAGGACTTAACTAACTTCTTTCAAACGTAGAAATCAGGATATATGTAATTTTAATCTGTAACTTGATCTGGATATGACAAATTGTTAAGTCGAAACACTGGGTATAAAAATCTCAAATACTTTTTATTCCAGACGAGAACACAGAAACAGTACTTATAAATTTTGGTGGGACAACAAGGCTGACCCCAAGCTTAGAGACAGAGTCTTAATCACAGAGGAAGAAACTGAAAGGTAAGACAACAAGTCTGCATGAAAGAAATATGGATTTAAAATCAGTTAAAATCAATGACATTGTTTGGTTCGTTCTAGGTTTAAGGCTGAAGTGGCAAAAGTTTTGGAGTCCTTTGTGGAAAAGGAAGACGAGTATATTAAGCAGGTGATAAAAACACATTTTGAGTTGTACTTTTGTTATCTTTCTTAAGATTAAACCAAAAAACATCAACCGTGTGCTTACATAATTTCATTTGCACACTTTCTTTTTAAATTAATGTTTCTTGAATTAACTTATGTGCTAAAGTTATTTCAATCTGGACTATGTTGATAGGCAATGCGCCGTGACAGTGTGCAGTGAATGCTAACGAACAGTATTGTTTTCCTGCTTATCTTTCCATGAGTGCAGCAAGCTGATGTTATCCGGGCCCAGGAAAAGCACCGCCAGGAAGTCTTCCAGTGTTTTTTAGAGGTTTGTTTTCCAAAGATGCAGTGGCAGTATCCATCACTGTGGTCTTGTCTGGTATTTTTCTATGTAAGAAGAAAAATCCCTTTATTTTCCAGCTGAATGTTTAGTCATCACAAAAGGTAAACAACGTTCACCCAGAGATTATTTAGGAGATTGAGTTGCACAGATTTAACTAGTTAGGATTTTAAAGTAAAAGCTATTTGGAAATTCAAGTCGAGAGGTGTAATGATGTTGCAGAGTAACTTACCAACTGATTGACGTGAGTTGGAAAGAAATGTTGAGGGGAACTTGCAGGACAGAAAAAAATAGATTAAAAACGATGTTTGTAGCAAAATCGATTATGAATTTTAACAGTTTCAAGGCAAAACGTAGTAAAGAAATTTAAATAAATGGATCTAGTCTTTTATTTATTAACTTGGCTATGTATGTTAATCCATCTGAACAAATACATGAAATTATTATAAAGTTTGTTTAAACATTTAAAGCAGCTTCAAAGATAGTCCCGGTAAAAGTCACTCATCCATTCTCATCAATCTTTGCACAAATATTTTTAAAAACTACTAAACTTTCTTCACTGTACCTTCTTTAACTTTTCCTACCACCACACATGCAAAAAGCCATGTTTTAATAATTTTTTTCCTCTTTCTTTAATTCAGCCTTTTTCTCCTTGTTCCATATTTTATGTTTGGGTTGTATTTTATTTTTGTTTTAGATCTTTTTCACCCTTTGTCAGTTAACTATACATGGTAGACATAAAGAAGATATTAATCGATGGTTTATTCAAATATATATGGCCCAAAAGTGTTTAATGATAACAGAAAACTGAAGTTTAGCATTAGCATTATTAGATGTAAGATATCCTCTGTGAACCCATGTTGGCTTTTCCTGAATCAATATCAGCCCAATGAAGAGCGGGAGTTATCAAATGGACCCAGCAGCACCGATCCATCGGTGGAGGTTTCTGTCAGGTAACGCTGTGTCAACATAAAACAATAAAGCATTTTATGTTGTCACTGATTTCACTATGAGTAATGTTTTTGTTTGGGGCTCATCGTCTTGTCTGGGAACCAGTTCTCAGTTTCAGTCTCAAGTCTCGGAGCAGCAGGTTGGGAGCAGGTTTGACCCGATTATTGAGGCGCCCTGGACACTTGCAGGACAAAGCCTGACTTTTATTGGTTATCAGGTAAACTCCCAGCTTTTTTATGAAACTTTGATTGCTTATATGTTTTTATTATTTTTTCACTAATTTGGTGCAATTCATTAATCAACCTTTTTTTCCCTTTTGCAGGATTCATCAAGCAGTGGAAATGTGCATACAGGTAACGTCTTGTTAATTCGTTTGTTATTCATATTCTTTTGCTAATTTCACAGTGACTGACTTCCGAGATCTGTCTCCACACAATGAAGTCAAGCACAATTTTGGGAGAATGGATATATTGATCTCATGTTTGACCACAATTTCCTCTATTTTCTTCCATTTTCCCTCTAAATTCTATTGTGTTGCATGACAGCTGTAGCTTGGCTGAAATCGGGCCATCAACAGAAAAATGATCCCAAACAAAGCAGGACGACTATAGCAACATAACAGAAAATAGTTGGTGTTGAAATGTCTCAACATGAATAAAATTCTGCAACAGAGCTGTGTATCTACAAATTCCTGTAAACCTCATCAATCTGAAGCAATGTTGTGAAGAAAAGTGACTCAACATTCCTGCACAGAGGCTGATTAACCCATACAAAAATGGCAGCTTTAAATTGGGCAGGCGCACAAGGTTTTGAATCATTGATTTAACATTTTTTTCCATGACTGCATTGACATTGAGAAAAACATTATTTTTGTCTTGACTGTATGTTCTGACTTATCTATTTTTAATTTAATGTTTGGCTCTTCTCACATGGTGTGTTGTTTCTCTAATAGGCTTAAGTTCAGCTCACCAGCTCAGCATTGCGTTGTGTGTGTTGCAGGAGCCATTCCACCTTGGCTCCAAGATGATCCACTAGAGGGGACATCTGGAGCAGTGGCGCAGGCTGAGATCGGCCCGTCACTCCAGGAGTTCCTCAAGCAAAGTATTAGATGTGTTACGTTTTAGCACTTGCATTGTTTGCTATACAAAAACCAACTAGTCATTAATTCAGATTTATGAGTTACTTTGTTCTCTAGAAAGTCCTGAAGTTTGTATTATCTAAACAGTTTAACTGCGTACTCCAGACACATCAAACTACTGTGTAACAACAGGTTCATTCTCTGTCTTTTTTCCAGAGGAGCAAGAGAAACTAAGGAAGCTTCCTCCGAATAGAGTGGGAGCCAACTTTGATCATAGCTCTCATACAGACGCCAACTGGCTTCCCTCTTTTGGTAGAGTGTGGAACAGTGGTCGGCGCTGGCAGTCCAGGTAAGATCCACAATGGGAAAAGAATTGCCACTTCTGAAAAACATTGAAGATATTTTGGGGAAAATAAGAAACCATTTGGCAAAGCTGTATTAGTTATAAATAAGAACATTTAGTTTCTTCAATTTGGAGGTCCAGACAATTGTCACAATGGACAACGGAAAGCAATACAGTTATGTTCATAATAATAGCAGTGTGTTTAAAAAGGTGAGTAAGCCTCAAAATTCTTCCAATAAATTGTATTTTAATGAACACAAATGCATTGGGGACACTGCGCATTCTATTTTAAAGCAAAAAAGTGGAAAAAGTAATTGAATATTACAATATTTTACAGAAAGTCAAGAAATACAACGTTAAAAAAATTGCAGTTTTGATGTCTTTCTTTACAAACTCAAAAATAAACTACATTAACTAAGAAATGCTGGAAGATTCATCTTTCCTGAGAATCATAAACTAATATTTAGTTGCATAACCAAAGTTTCTGATAACTGCTTCACATCTGCGGTACATGAAGTCAACCATGTTTTTACAAGTGGATACTGTGCAGCTGGTGAGTCCTTTGCTGTCATCAGTGGTCATATGGCCCTTCATAAATAAGCACAGACTGTTGTGTTTTGTAATATATCACCATTTATTATTATATGGTGAGTGTGTTACAGCATTGCTTAGTGCTACAATTGTAATTAAAACAAATATTTATTTTCTTTAATTCCTGTTTGTTTCGTATATAATAAATCAATTATCATTTTACATTAAGCTGTAGTTCTGATGGTTCATTTGTTAATTTTCACATTCAAGCGTTGAAGATGTCATATTTCTAATTTACATTCCACCAATGATTTTTGATGTCAGTGTGATTTAATACAAGCCGCCTCTAAGCTCTGTGAGATGGATACATACGCAACATTTTTTTAAATGATCAACCCTGCATTAAGTTTTTCTGCAACAGCTGAATGTTTTACTTAGAATCTGCTGGTCTTACGTAAATCAGCTGGTAAGATACTGAAAACCTGATTCTTACAGTCTAAGGAAGAGTTCAAATTTACATTGTCTAATCCAGTCACACTTTGTCTCAGCTTAAGGAACCTTAAAATCTACACTGTTATGAATTTATTATTTTTTGTCCCCAACAGACACCAATTCAGACAAGAGGAGGGGCAGAAGAATAAACAGAAGAGGAAGCGGGAACATACCACAGGCGGATCAAAAAAATCAAAACCAGCCGAACAGCCGCAGTTCTGACATTTAAAACTTGATTCCACGCATTAGTACAGTACTCAGGTTTGGAATGATGTTGTTTTTATGTGTTTTATGTGGCTTTTATGCATAATTTTTGTGAAGCTTTCTGCAGTGTTGAAACCAATAAAAGAACCCAACTTTAATGAGGACATGTACCCTCTTGTGCTGTATAGTTATAATCTACATAATGAAAAGCCTGAGGAAGGGTAATTTTGTTAGTAAGCCACATTTGAAATAGCATTTTATGTTAACAGAAGTTGTGCCTCGTGCTTTGTTAGGCTCTTGCTTTGCCCTACAGTTAACAGAAAACATTGTTTTAAGGTATTTTTATTCCAGTGAACAGCAGGGTGCGTGAACAATCCAAATGAGACTGCATGTTAAAAAGTTAACAAGATATCAGTCCTGTTTCTATTATGAATGCAGCTTAACCTTTTTTTGGTATGTTTTCTATTTGGCCAGGCTGTAACCCTATAAATGATGAGCTTTCACCCCCTTTTTCAGATCATGTTACGGAAAGAATTACAAGAAAAGTGGAGCAAAGGCAAATGGGGTCACTTGTAGATGAATGACTGCTTTTGAATATGCAGCATGTGGTGTTCCACTTCCCTATGCTAAAAAAATATAGCATGCAGCCTTTTAAAGTCACCTTAACTTGTCGAGAAGGAAGTTGGTTTTGTGTCATATTTTCAGTAAAGTAAAAACACATTTCCAAATGTAAAAAAGACAAATTAAAAGAAGTAATATTGGGCTTTCTTAGGATTTTTGTAAGCATAGGGTTTATACATGTAGTCTGATTTTCTGTCTAGAAATAAAAGCAATTTTATCACAGTGACATTTCAAATGTGGTTCTACTTCAAGCTTGGGTATTCTGGGTAATTTGGAGCAGGAGGGCTCTATTAAGTATTTTGTTTCTTGAACTGTGCTCTTCTAGTCAGAGATCTCAGAAGTTATTCATGTTTCCAGGCCTTGTCTTTTCATAACTCCTTTTTGAGCTTCTCTTGACCTTCTCATATTCCTTTGTTATGTTGCTGCTGCTTTGCAGCGCTACGTCTCTCACAACTGCCCTCAATTCTACTTTGTCCTCAACCACAATGTCCAATGGGTGAGCCATTACCTGTTAGTGTAGATTTGGACTTCAGGGATCTGAATTTCAGTATTTGCAGTAAAATTTAGCATATTGTCTCATGAGTGTCTTCAGAGGCTGCTTTGGACTCACAGTGTTACGGACAACTACAGGAGTTCCTTCCTGCCCACAGCCGTCAGCATCTACAAGTTGTATGAGGAGTTACAACATTTAAATTCCCTCTGGGCTTAATAAAGTATTTTATTATAGAGCACCTGTAGATTTTGGCGAATGTGCAACTGAAAAACGTGCGAGAAATTTTTGGGAAACCTTGCTGAATCTCTGTCACTAATAGCTAAGGCAGTTATGAAAACAAAATGGAGTCTAACATGATACCAGCAAGATATGCTTAAAAGTGGTCACGTCTGGTTGAACTTGGGAGCTGTAGCTAGGCATTTGACACCAAGTTGTTTGTAAATAATGGCAATAAAAAAACTAGGAATTAAAACAATGAGCTTGTCAAGAGTTTAACGAGACAGATAAATGAATGGATTTAGAGCAGAAAACGTAGAGGCTTCTATTTCATTTCGTGCTTATAGGCCTTTCTCTTTTATCTTTTCCTTCACATGGCAGAAGAAAATAAAGCCCCAGTGTGCTAACATGGGCGTGGAATCACTGCAGCTGCAAGGCACTATAGGGATACATGTAGCTGATCTATTCTTAGCTCTGTGAAAACATGGCTCTCCCTAATTCAGTACAAATGGGAGGAAAAGAAGGGGATTACCACTCAGTTTGATAAGGTAAACGGTCACTACCAGTGTGGCTGTAATATATTTGTACGTTTCAGCCACGTACCGTTGCCGATTAACTATCTCGTCCTTCCTTATATGCAGTAGGTAAATGTTAAATATCAAAGGATTTAGTGTGTATCGAAGGTTCAGCACAAAAGCCCTCCTGGCTGTAAAGACTGGGAGGGGAGAAAAGCACGTGTAGTGGGTGGAGGTTTAACTAATCCACAAGCCAATCAAAGAGCAGTATTTTTGAATAAATCTGCATGTTTTAAAAAAATTGGTAGTGGCTGAATGTTGATTGGGTAAAAGGACCGCAAGCAGCCAATCGGATAAATGGCAAAAGCCCAGCTGGCCGGTAAGTCCCGCCTTCCGCGTAGTTGTCAGCGAACCCCGGAAATGCACCTTAAAGAGACAGAAGAAATTTCAGGCTAAGGTTACAACAAGGAAAACAGCTGCGAATACACACACAAAACAAGAAGACACAGATATAGAGGAATGGACGTAGCTTCGTAAGGCAGCAAGCGACTTGTGTGAGAGGACGAGACTGTATGTATCCGAGTATTTTGAGCCGTCACCTCCGCTGTTCAGACGGCTAACTTCTGGCTTCGATTTTCAAGTGGCAACGTTGACGCTGCAGCCAGCAGGGCAGAGATAACAAAAAGGCCAAACTCCGAGACGACAGGAATGCGTCAGTCTTGACTGTCTGGGCTGTGTTTCGTTTCCTGCGTCCACCTTTATTTGGGAGGTTTGTAACCCCAGAATCATCATCATCTTCTTATTTTTTTTGGTAGCCATTTATAACTGCATTATATGAAGCTTTTAGAGTGTCTGTTGGGAAATAAGACAAAAGCTTGTTGTTTTTAACTTGTAATATAGCTCGTCCCGGCTGAAATTCTTCCCCTGTTTGTCATCCAGGTTGTGACAGACATCATTCTTAAGAATCAGGTGAAAGAATGAATGGCATCCGGCCAGAGACAGCTGATAACCTAAGAGTAGTTTGCAAGATTAAGAAAGGGGGCGTTCCCCTGCTTTGTCTGTTTTCTCTGCACTTTTTTATTCGTCTGCACGCACCCCGTGCTGCTATTGATGAAGAAGTGTTATTCAAAATGCCATTATAATTCTCTTGGGTTGTGCATTTGTCATGGGAACGCTTGTGTTGATGCTTATGTTTTATTTTAATCTTTATACACTCTTGGGTTGTGCATCTGAGGACTAAGCAAGTAGGGAAATATCACCAAGCCATGCAAAATAACTGTAAGACAATCCCTCAAGCTAAGCAAAGGAGTTGATGATGAATGTAAAGCGGGCAGGTGACTAGCACAGCAGTGGGTGTATTGTTCCCTTTGATTGCACTTGGGAGCTGTGTTGCATCATGCACTGCACAGGCTACTGATGCTGGCCTTGTAGCATTGTTTCTAAAAAAAAAATCTATCATTTGCTAACCTTTTATTGCATTATTGTAGGTCTTAACTCCAATGCACTGCCTCTATTTATACTGATAAGCATGGGTGGATGGCACTTACTTACACATTATGCACACGTGCTTTCAGACTCACACTGCCTAACCTTTATTGCACACGTGCATGTGGGAATCTTGCAGCTGCCTCACATTCATGCAACCTTAGAGCTATTCATATTTCACACGCATATTAACATAGTGTACACATTCACATTGCAGCAGCAAAGTCCACGCTTTGCACTAAGAGCCCACCCCCACCTCATTCTCCCTCTCTCTGTCTGGGAGAAAGCAGTGGGCTTTGTCCTCAGCTGAGTGTGACGTCATGCAGATATTTGCTGTAACCAACCCTGAAGGCATTGTACATGTTGTTCAGCAGGCCTGGGCCTGGGCTTGTCCTGTGCAAAAACACACACCCAGGAAAGAAACCATAATTGATCCTTGGATGATGTTGCAGGTGAAGATGGTGGAATTTAAAAAATGCAGTCATTTTAAAGTGGCAGAAAGGACAGCAACATCAGTCATTGTAAGAGTGATTGTGGGACTCTGTTGGATGAAAAGAAAGTAAAAACGGCTGTGTTTGTGTACTTTAATGTTCAGCCTGAAGGAGCTGAATTGTATGCTTTTATATAAACAAACCAGTAAAGAACACTGGGTTATGCAAGATACTGTTCATGAGGTGACCTACTGTGTGCCTTTTCATCTTCATATATGGAACAACCAGTGTCTAGGCTGTTTAGAGGATTAATGTAATATGATTAGCATGAAACTTACTTGAGGCTAGTAGCAATAAAAGCTGAGTTTTTTCCTTGATTCTACCTAAACACAACAACAGCCTGCCGATGCATTATGTACCTTGCCTGCAGCTCATTTACAGTTTCCAGTTTTATTCATGGGCAGGTCAACTGATAATCTGAGACACTTAAGGGACACAATTCATCTTGTCATTTGTGTGTTCACCCTGTCTTTCAGCAAACAGAATTCATCTCATGCGTAATAGTGTTCTGACTGCATGGTTACAGTTCATGGCTGTAGCATTCTTTTTTTCTAACTGGTGGTGCTTTGTGAAGTGGTGGATACTAAACGCTTTGAGCTGATAAGTGCTTGTCATCAGCCCTCCGATGAATGTCTACAGGATTTTATGTCAGAGATTACAGATGATTATGTAGGTTAGAGCCAATACTCGGCACGGCTCTGGGGCTACATTGATCTCTAGTACTGAACTCGTGGCTGCATCTGAATGCTGCTATTATAGAATCAAAATTACTTTTGTCAGATTTGACTAAAGAAGATTATTTTAAATGTACAAGAAATGGAACAAGAAAAAATATGGTTGTTTAAGTAATAACATTACTTTTTTCAGAACTAATTACTTTGGATAAACAAATTTAGAGGAGTAAAAAGCACCCTGATCTGTTTTTAGACATCCAAGTAAACATATGAATGAGCAGGCATTCATCCATGAAAATACATAAACTACAAAATTAAAGCCAATTCTTTTCTCTCTTTGTTTTTAAAACAGAAAGCTGTACATGTACATTGAGTGCTGAGGTACTCAACATAAAGTTCATCATAAAATAGCAATATTCTTTGTTCAGGCATCTATGAAATATAACAGGTTTAGATTAAATAGCTCACTGAAAATGCACACTATAGTTTTCTTAACTCAACTTATCTTTTTTAACATTTTAAATAAACTAGTACATGTGAAGTTTTAATTATTGTAAACTGTGTGTATGGTTAGCTAAATTTTTTTCTCTGGCTTATTATTAAATCTCTGGCAGCTTATTTAAAAGCAGAATATGTCCTCAAAACCAACAGTTTTCCTAAACCTGTAACTCCATTCTCATTAGTGTTTATTGACGTTTTTTTTATATAACAAGGAGCTGGAAATACTCTAAAGACGTTTAATTTAAGAAGTGTCATTGTTGTTTCCCTGTGTTTTTGAACCCACAAATTGAAGGAACATTCATAGTCAGACATTCATACATGTAATGTTATCGACCATTTTCTTTACAACATATGTTAAGTATTTAAGATGTTTTAATTTCAGATTTCCAAGGCAGCTCAGACATTAAACCCTCCTCAGTTGCCCTTATCATGTTTAATCAAGCCATTTTGACATGTTTTCCTGTGCTGCTTTTTATTGACCTCAATTGATCTAAAGGTTCTTGTTCACTGTTAGATTCTGGGACCAAAGTCAATGATTAAAGACCTTTACTATAGGAGAAAATATGTTAATGCTGTATATTTGACTTATTATATTTCTACTAAACAAATTTGACTGAAACTATTCCAGTATGTGCAACAGAAATACATCAGCTTCCACTGTTTAATGGGAGACTTTTTTTTCTTCTTTTAAGCTCTTCATCTCAGCTCAGTCTCCAGTGGCTAGATGCCTTTTTTTTATTAATTGGACCTAAATCTCAGCTGACATTAAGAGGAGATTGCAAGATGACTGCATCACTTGCTGAATTAATCAGCATGGTATGACATTACAGCCTGAGAAACAAAGGTCTATGAAATCCAGCTATCCGTGGCTTTCTTCTTGGACTAGCAGAACTTGGGCATGTTGTTCTGGAAAGTTGAAAAGCATTTTCTGAAACATGCAAAAAAGGTTCATGGTATGCAATTTTACAGAAAAAAAAATCCTTATTAGATTATATTCACATTTTGTATTCTCATAACGACTTCTATAATAATTTTTTACCTTCCAAAAAAAGAAACACCTTGACTGCATTCAGGTTGTCTGGATCTCTTGCTTTGCAATGCCAAAGTCTCGTGTAAGAACAGTAAGTGGGATGTTGCTTGTGGCCCAAAAAACACATTTTATATCTGCTTTGAAGCTGTAGCATCAAGACTCTGGAATGTCGGTATTATTGTATTTAAGAAGCAGTTAAATACTTTACTTTTTAAGCAGACATTTAGTTTGACATTGGTTTTATTGGTTTTTATATTTTGTATTTCATATGCATTGTAAGGCACATAAGATTCCATATCTGTTGTATGGGAACACAGTTTATTCTTGAAGATTTGATTAACTTGATCAAATCTTACAAAAGTTGTGCCATGTTAAGTTAATAGCCTTTCTTTTTTTGCCCTTAAGCCAAACAGAATGATGGTGTCTTGTTACGAAATGTTAAAGGTCAAGCTAATTGTGAGATAATCATGTTCTACCAAAACCCCTGTGTGGTTGTTATTCAGAGCTTTCAGAGTGACGAGCAGTGTAACTGCAGCTGCTTAGAAAATATAACTAGAAAGTGGTTATTTACTTTCCTGGCTAATTATTAATCATAAAATATTAAGATTCACAGCTTTAGCAGAATTAGGTGGTGGTGATAATTATAATTTGAAAGTTTTTGGTCAATTACAATAATGTGTTCAGGTCTTCGGTTTATAATGGGATAGGAAGATCAGTGGTTCACTGTTTAGTGTGAAAGCATTTTGTGCAGGTTTTCTCACACTATTCCTAATTGCCCATTTGCATGTTTAAACCACCACTTAGAAGATCCTGTGGTCAGTTGTTTTGGTAATCCTTTCTCTTTTCGTTTGAGATAACTTATTACTGCATAGTCTGTGTTCACTCTTCATTGCAAGATAAACTCATAAGTTTCAGTCTTTCAACTTGTTTCCTTTTGCTTGTGTCTCTAAAGTAAAATGACCTTTAGTCAATCTTTTGTCATTGTATTTTACATTATGCTCACAGTTTTAGTGGATATAAACTCATAGTTTGGATTTTTCTAGGTCCTATTGAAGAACACATATGAATGTGGTGCATTACTTTCTGTAGAGCCTTTTATATTTTTAAATAGCTTCTGTATATGTGCCAGAATTAATGAGTAGTTATTGGAAGGTACAAATCTCTGTATTATGTAGGTCAGCAGAGAGCTCATCATACTAAGACTGTTCTTTCTCAGCCTCTTTCCTGTCACCGTTTTGCTCTCTATACATGTTGAGTTGTTTCTTTTATGCTGTCACAAGCTCCATTTTTCAGTATTGTATATTTCTGCTTCTCACTGTGACAAACATTAGCTTAATAGAAAAGCTTGACTTTGCATAAATAGCTTGTTACTCCATGTATTTTGAATTTAAAAACACATTTATGACCTTAAAGTAAGAGAACTGAAACTGTGTGTACAAATGTTTGCAGTGTAACTGCAGTTCGACTGCAACTGTCTGTGGAGACTTCGCTGCCAGATCAAACACTGATATTTTTAACCAAAACACACAGTAAGAACTGGTAGAAGCACTTATGGTGGCTGACATGGTGTTCCATTTCTGTACCTCTGATTCTGTAATTTGGATCTGAGCATGATGTCCAATCCAACTGAGCTATGATTCAAGGACAAAAACTAATTGGATTTGCAAATTAACATGGCTAGGTTAACTACTGTTAGGAATATTTTTACTGATTACCTCAGACCTCTACAAATGTTGTTATAGGAGATTACAAAGGGTGGGTAACAGCATGCAGGAACTTGCTATCCAACAACAGTAAAATTTGAATGATGTTGGTTTATAGATCTTGTTCTGTTCTTAACACAGCTGCCAGTAAATTGAATATCTATGGCTTGGTTGTTTCTTTAAAGATATGAAATGGATATTTACTAACATGTGAGATCAGTGGATGTTAATATCTTACAATCTCTTGACATATTTGAAAAATCAAAGAATCCAAGCACATTTAATCAAACAATTAATGTTTTTTTAAAGATAAGTCATGAAAATTGTGTTTTGACACTGAAAGACTGAATATCTTGTGTCAAATTTATAGTTTAGTGCACCTCACTATGTAGAGCTCAATCCACAGGAGTACACACACATCTTCAAATATGCTCACATGGGCGTTCACCCCCTCCACCCTCATACACATATGCACATTATTATACTGTCATTCCACCCGTCTCTCTCATCACCTCACTCTCTTCTTTTTGTTCTTTCCTTTCTCCTAAAATGGAGCGTGACCTTTTGACCTTTCAGTCAAAACTGTGACTAACTGATTTTCTCAGAGTTATCACGTGGGTTAAATTTCTATTCCTTTTTGTTTTTAAGGATGTAACTGGAGAAGAAGATAACATTTCTTACACACTGTTCGTGTCACTTTGAAGTCTGAAATATGCAAGACATGGCAAAAAATATTTTCATTACTAAAACTATTACAAAACTTCACTCTCCTTCAGCAGGATAGTTCAAGGCTCCAAACACAACACCTAAACACATTCTCATGTTCCAGACAGCATTACAGGAATGCGAGTGTTTGATAGAATGCGAGTCTGTACTTTCAGCCTGTCTTTTTCTTCTGGTGGACTGGCTGTGCCCTCGTATAGGGGGAGGGTCTCCACAGAGAAAACACACCCTTTTTCCCCAGATATAGAAACAACCTCGACTCTAAAGTCAAGAGAGGATTGAAGGTGGTTGTTTACATTTGTGCATAATGCAGCATGGGATTTTTCAGATTTGATTTGGAACAAAAAAAAAAAGTCATTTTATTATAAAACTTTTCTATGTGAAGATTCAGTTGAGCCTGTTTGAAAACAGAAACCTTGTCTCAACTCAACCTTTGGTTGTCGGTTTATCTCGCTGCCTCTTAAAGTTCCTCCTCCACCTTCTGTCTCCTCCCTTTCCTCTCTTTCCGATCCCCACATCTCTATATTTGGAGGTTCATAGTTAAACACGTGTCTTGTTTTTTTTTTTTTTAAACCACTTGTCTGCGCACATATATGTTTGCACACACTCAAAAAACGCATGCTCAGTGCATCAAGCTGCAGCAAGAGGGGCCTGCATTCTTCCTCTATGAAAGAGTGCATTTAGTCTGCGAGCATTTACTGTTACATATTATAGAACTCTATTCCAGTAACTTAAGAGAATGGGCACATTCAATCTGTTTAATAAAATTGCAAACTAGATTGCCAATAGTTAGACATGCAACTAACTATTGAGAATGAGTAAGACACATTATCATATATGTTTTACTCATTCTCCTTCCTGCCATCTTGACATAAACAGTAGTTAATTTTATATTTTTAACTAACTGTTGGTACTTTGCAGCATTATTGTTGATCATATTTCATTGTGTCTGTTTTCTGGTGGGTTTGTCGCTAGTCTTTTGTGTAGGTTTCTGTATATCTGATATTTTGTCATGTTGTGTTTCTTTTTTTTATTTTTTTTTATTCGGGATTCCATGTAAAAGACAACCGTTCATTGATGATGTTTCCCTTTTTTTCCCTGCTGTTGTCTTTATGTAGTATCCCTGAGATTCTAACAAAAGGATGTTAGCTTCTTAATTTGTCAGGCTATTTGCCTCTTTAGTAACATATCTTTATTTCTGAAAGCTTGTTCATTATAGTTTTAAAACAGGAATATGTTAATAAGAATAATGGGTGGAATTCCTTTAGTTTCCACAGCATAACTTGCTGTTTTCTTTTTTTATTTTCATACTTTTCTCTTGGTTGTTTTCTTGTGAACAAGAGAAGTGTACAAGGCCTCTTTGAGGCAGCTACCAGCAATACTACTGTTCTCTATGCTGCATATCGACTCAAAAACTGGTCATTTTGACACTTTTTCAGAAAATGTTTGTGATTGGAAACTGGGACTTTTCAAAAGCCTGTTATACCTTGACTGTAAATTGTCTCTTGCTTTATTTGGAGGTTTGAAAATTTCTCACAATGGAGTATGAAACCTTTGCACAAAAAGTATTAAGTGTTTGATAATAATTTTAATGCCGTATGTGTATACAAACAATCGTGGCAATTTGTATTCCATTAAACAAGTACATATAATTTTTTGATGCTTTTATGTAGAGTAATTTAATTATTTATGTGTCTGTGCACTAAGAGATTCTGGCAAGATGTTAGACCCCACATTTATTTAGACGGTAGTTGGGGTAATGCAGGAAATTGCCAAGAGAGTTCAGATTAGTGGGATTTTTATTATTGTTTTAAACCTAAAAAGTTTAATGTGTAGAAGTTGTCTTTTGTCCAACATATTATATAAATGTTTGGTTATTTATTTATTTTTTAAACTTTCTCCTGCTCTCTGTGCACCAGAAATAACATGACAACTAAGCAGTAACAGACAGGAATATATTTTCCATCTGGGTAGAAGCAGATGCAGTGTGTCACAGTTGGAAGCTGACCAGGAGGCAGATGTAAATCAGCAGTCATAGCAGGATGGTGACAGTTACTAACTGAAACATGAAGAAACACAGAGCTGCCTTTAGACTTGTCTTGTGTGTCCCAACCAACAGACCTATATTAATGAGCAAACCACAGCTTCCTTATAAAGATAAAGCAGCACGCTGCAAGGAGGTGTGTTTGTGTCTGCAACAAGCATGCAGAACTTAAGAAGTGTGCTAAATACTCGAGCCTAATATTCTTTGACGTATAGTTTTGCCTCCTGTTTTTGAGCTAGAGGTGAGAGAGCGCTCTCCAATGTGTGATGCATTTTTTTTGTGCAGTGCATACTTTAACTCCACTGCTCTCCTCTGTGACATTCATTGCATAATCAAAGTGCTGTTCCTTATTAGCTCACAGATGCTGGAATTAGTCACACACGTGCACAGCTGATTGCTGCTTCTGGTGCTCTGCTGATAAACTTTTTTTCGTGTGTGCTCCACTCCCTATCTGTCCTTTGGCTGCTGTTATTCTACTTTTCCTGCTTGAAGCTGTCACACTGCACAGCCTGCAGCTTGTGTATGAGAAAGACTCCACAGAAAGGGGGAGGGTGAATTGCGTAGATGTGTGGATCTTTAATCTCCCTTATTATTATAAGTTGTTCTTTTGAAAGTTACATTTAGCTAAATATGTATTGCTTTGTGCGAAAAGATCAAAAGTAATCACAGAAGTAAAAGTATGTTTAAAGTTTATGAACTTTGAATGCATGGTTTCACAAAAGTGGTTTTTAATTTTGCAGAACATTCTCAGTAGGAGCAGGTGGGCGGGCTTCTGGCGCCCTGCACTTCCTCTCCCCTGTCACTCTTTTCCTCTCAACCAATCAGAACTTTGCTCATTACAGCTGACCCCTCTTAGCTCACCAATCGGCTTGCAGCATCCAATCCCCCCTCCTTTATTTCCTCTGTATGCCTTCACTGCTGAGTGAGCAAAGCATGCCTCACTCTATCAGCTGAGAGGAAAGCAACAGAAAGAAAACACAGAGAGAGAGAGAGAGGACAGTGAGAAAGTGTTGAAAAGAATGACAGAGGAATGGGAAAGAACGTGAGAAAATACAGGAAAAAGAATGAGACGAGCAAAAACTGCTTCCGATACTTTACAGGAGTACATAAACAGGAGAAAGAAGGAAAAAAGTGGGGGTGGCTTAAAACAAAAAAGGAGAAGGAGGGCACAGGCGAGGCAAATGGGGGCTGGGAGTTGTTGATAGGTTTTTGATTTGTGCATGTGTGTGTGAAATGAGGGTGGAGAGAGGTAGACAGGAAGAAAACAGAGAAAACAGGCATTATTGCAAGCTGCTAAACAAAACAAGGAGAGGAAGGCAGAACTCTCTTTCACACTACAAACTGTTCAGGACGGAGGAAACGAAGAAGAAACCAGTGAGTCAAGAGAGGGAGGGAGAAGGCAGCCTGAGCAAGCAGAGGAGAACAGTGTCACCTACTCTGACCTAAAATAAAGGGAGGAAGGAGACTAACCTCATCTTTGTGACAGGGTGAGTGTGACAACTTCTGCTCTCATGTCAAGTGCTCCACTGTTGCTCCTGTTGATCTCTGTCATATTGTCAGCTGAGCTGAGATGACTCAACGTCTCCTAAAATGGCCACATGAAAGGCAGACAGACTGAGGGAGGGGAGAGCAGGAGGGACAGAGGGGGACCCTGAGTCAAACAGCATTTTCAGCAAAAATGTAACTTCGCCTGCCCAGTTCAGAATGTCATGAAACCACAGCCGAGCTGCTGTGCTTACTGCAACTCTGTGACTTATCTGCCCTGTTCATCTTGCATCCAACCCGGTCACTTTAGTCTTTTCCTTGCTACTTCCTGTCATATGTTTGTGTTAAACACAGATACATTCAGTTGTCTTTCAAACCATTAATTTTTAGACAAGGGTTCATGTACTCAACTCAATCAGCTGATTTTTTTTAAATTTTTTTGCAGGCAAAAACTTTTTTTATGTTTAGGAATGTTCTCAAGCAAGTGTGTGTATGTGTATTTATATGTATTTTTTTTTATCAACCTCCCTTCAGGCACAGAACAGACCTGGGAGTAGTCCAGGTGCTGATCTGCAAAAGATTGATGAGACAATCTGTTATGGAATAGACTCAAAACGCAAGCAGTGCAGAGTGTCTGTGAGAAGCCAGAGATGAAACTTTATTTTCCCAAAAGGCTCATTCAAGATGACAGCCTAGGCTTATAAATACATAATTTCACATTTATACAGGGTAAGGAGTTGTCAAAAAGTCAAACCAATGTGGCTGATATTTGTTTTCTGAAGAGGTAGTTGGAGAAAAATGTAGCTACTTTTCCAGCAAAGGTCATTTTATCTGTACTATAAGTCTTGCATTTTTTCATAGTTTGGCTAGTCCTGTGACTTACAGTTGGGTACAATTTATATATGATTTTTTTTTTCCTCTTTATGACACAGTTTGTGACAGATGCATTAAATAATGATGGACTTGAACTAAGGACTAAACATTACTGTATGCTGCCATGCGGAAAGCTAGTTGTGGTCTGAAAGTTAGTGAGCCAGAGCTGGCGTAACGACTCCACAGTTGAGTACATAAAGAATGTTTTGACGTTCTGTGCTACTTTGTTAGATTTTCCACCATAGTGCATCTAGATAGCTATGCCCATCTATTGGTACTACCTGTCCAAACCGCAAGAACACCTTGTGAGGCTTGTGATCGATGCAGTTACTTCTCTACAGCCTGGTAGTTGCCAAGGTGATGAATGTCATTGACTTTGCAGGCGGACCTTCCTGATGTTAACACTATATTCAATGCAACTGTTTCTGCATCACCCCGGCTGTGCAATTTGCAAAAAAAAAAAAAAAGCAACTAAACACAATGTGTCATGAGATCTGAGACTTCTTCTCCAGTACCATTTATTTGTAAGTTTTCCCCATCCACCCCTTTTCATTATGCATTTTTTGACTAATGCAACTTTTAATCTGGAAAATATGTTATTACAAGGAAGAAGTCAAGAAAGACTGAATGCAACTCTGGAGGAGATGCATTTCCTTACCTGGGATAAGGAAGTTGATAGGAGTTGATGGGAATATGTTTACAGCTTAATGCAGGTTAACTTGTTAGAGGCGTCAATAAACTTGAGACTGGGACTGGGCTTCACTTTCCAGCAGGATAATGACACTCAACATATGGCTAGAGCTGCAATGAAATAAATTGAAAAATGGGCAAAACTTTCAACCCCTAGAAGTGCAAAGTGTCTGGAGACATATCCTAGAGTACTTGCAGTTTCAAATGCAATGAAAGATGGTTCTAGAAAGTAGAACATATATGCATGCCTTACTTTAAACTGTTTGTTAATGTTAATACCCCTGGGTCATTTTCCCCACACTTTGCAATTATGTATTTATTTGTGTTGGCCTATCACATAAATTTCCTGTAAACTACACTCCAAGTTGTGGGTGTAAAGTGACCAAATTAGAAAAAAATGTAATGGGTACAAACTTTAGCAACATATTTCTTTTCAATCTTGTTGGAACCTCTTTCGGTTAAACAAGATTTTTAAAAAAAGACCATAAAATGTTTTTGTTTTTTTTAACTCAAATGTTTCTGGGAGCTACAATGGATGAATGAAAATTAAGACTTTAAAAGATATGCCCCCATCTTTCACGCCTTTGAAATGTAAGCTAAACAAAGAGAAAAGCAACCTTCAGTCAGTGAGCTGTCCAATCTAAATCCAGAATCCTGCAAGTGCAGCAGCTGTGTTTCTTTCAAATAGAGCATCTTTAAAGTGGGGCACAGTGAATGTTAAACAGAAGGTGGTATAGAAGAATCTTTATCAAGACTGTTTTTCCTATGCTGCCGAAAGACAGAAAGTGATGGTGCTTTGAATGCTTGGCTTTGTCTGTGTGTGTGCTTAGGTATGTGGCATTTGTGTGTTGTGATTAATATATACACAGGCCAAATGTCAGGCTATTTTTTCGACAAGGCACTAACTTTTAACTCTCTGACACCTTCCTAGGTTTTACTGGGAGGTGGTTTCTAGGTCAGTCCCATCAATATATGATGTGTTTCTGTGTGTTGTCAAGAGTGCCTTCCAAAAGTATTTATATATCATTTAAGTTTTCCACATCTTACAAGCTTCCGTGTATTTTATTGGGATTTTGAACTGCCACAAATCAGCTTTGTTTATGCTGAGATTGCATCACACATTGATTAACTGTGTCTGATTAGTTGATTTCTGAAGGCAATTTCATTGAACTTTACTTAGGGGTGTCAGAGTAATGGGGTTGAATAAGAATGCATGCCATACGTTTAGGGGATCTTACATTTAATAAAAAAAACAAAAAAAATATGCATTTAAAATACCATTAACATACAGTGATGTTTGTGGTTTTAATGTGACGAAATGTGAAAAGATCTGTTTATATTTCAGTCTCATATTTCTAAGTATGCATCTGTGAAACAGATGGTTTCACTGAGTTTTCACTGAGCTACTCAAACTTTGGAGTGGTTTGATTTAATGGTTAACTAGAAGCATTGCACTGATCGGATAATCTTGTTCTGCTACATTTGTCAACTAAGTCTGACACCCCCTTTCCTCATGATGATGAAGTTAAACACCTATCAGCCCTCCTGATCAGTCAACTGACACAGGACATCTGACCTTTGACCTCATGACCACTGTCTCCCTTGGCCTCAACACACAATGGTGCTTATGTGTTGACAATTTTATCCACTCCTGTGAACAAACATATACACATTCCACCCCACCACTGCAACTGTATGAGTTTATTAATAATGTTCTCAGAAAATATGTTAAGATATTAATGATGAACAATGACCCAATGGTGAAAGATGTAGTGCAATATAAGACCTAATGGCTGTGGAGGTTTACATCCAAAATTCTTTTTTTAAGGCCATCAGGTGATTTCAGAAGAAACAAAACTTAACTTACCTCCAGCATCGTATTTTATTGCTAATAAGTTAGCATTGTTATGAAGATGTTACTGATTCTTCAAAATAAAAACACTTCCTGTTAAATTCAATAAAAAAAGAATAAAAATCAACTTTTTAATTTTTGTGCTATGTTACTCTTCCCTCTTGATGATTCAATTTGGAATATGTTCACCATGTAGACTTGACAACAAAGGTTTAAATTTCTCAAAATACTACACTCATATTCAGGATGAAAAATAGCCTCCATGCTACCTAAACAGCACTTTACAAGGAATGTCTGGTGGATGAGCAAAGAAGCATGTTTTAAATTAATCATTTAATCAGGCATAGTTTTAGACTAGATAGCATGCATCTTGAGAGAGAACATTGATCGCAGTCATTAAAAGCCTAACTAGTGGCCTTGTCAATGCTAGTGTTGTCTTTGATAAGCGAACTTGTGAACACCTTCACATGAAATAGATCCACTGGAGGCATATTATGTTACTTACCTGCTTGTCAATGATTACACACTTTCAGATCTTTAACTTTGTATCTCCTTTTGTTGAGTCATTTTTGCCTGTTGTAAAAACTTGCTGACTTTGCTAATTATCAGTGCAAGGCTCAGTTGTTTTGAGTTTATCTTGTAGTTATGTGAGCTAATGTGTCGCGTAGCAGCTGTAGCCATGAACACCATAGGTTGGCCCTGATGTTGGAGAGGGAGCCCCTCGTGGTCCTGGTCTATTTATACATTTCTCAAGGTCTTTAGCCAGGGTGAAGTTTCACTGCATGTCCCATCTTCTTGTGTCCTCTCATTCTGTTTTGAATGGTAGTTGCTAGTCCCACTTGTACAAGTGGGAGAACTTGTACAGCTGAGAGAGGCCTGTAAATGACATCATAGGTAGACATCAACTATGAGAGACAAAATTTTTCTTTATTATCGATGTCAAAGAGAAAATTTAAGGATATTTTCTAACTAAAGAAACAATGTTCTTAAGTGTTTTAATAATGGCATTTTTTGCATACTTATGTTACCTTGTTTAAGTTTTAGTATTGGTATTTGCTGGGGATTATGGAGCACAACTGCAGTCAAATAGGAGATATCTGCAAATACGAGATACGTATACGCCTATCTGCAAATACGAGACCCTCTCTAAAAATAACAGTCAATTTTAATAGGATAATACCAAATAACTATTAATATGCATTTATAGACTCAGTGGAAAACATCTTGGCACTTCTGCAGAAGCTAACATCCACAAAATAAGGGATCCACTGTATTTAATTCATACCCCATATTGTACGCATGCACTTTGTAGATTTATTTCTCTTGGTAGGATGAGTGTATTGATGGATTTTGGAGATCAATATTTATAAAATTGCTTTAAATTCCTGCATAATTTAGTTTGTGACTTATTGTCTGAAGGCTTTGTATTATAATTTATTTGTATTAATTGTGCTTCTGATCCATATTTCAGCCAGATGGCTCTTAAGGAACTTGACAGATTGTGGTCTTTAATCAAACCAAATTAAGCAAAGCTGATCTCCAGTAGAAAGAAAGCCTCTTATTAGATGTACAGAACCACATTTACTTACAGTAGACAATTTGTAGATTAAATAAAACTACTTTAGATTGTGAGTGGTCAAAGCAGGAACAAAATGTACATGGTATGAACAAATTGTTAAATGGTCAGCATAAACTATTCCGTGGAGGAAAGAACAGGAATAGAATGAACAAAGCATGAAACGGCAAAAGGGACCAAAGGAACAGTACCCAGAGAAAACAATGGTAGGTTGTCATTTTGTTCATTTTCCCCACTGTCTTTGAGTGCAGAGGATAAATCATTCTCGGCTAGAGACAAGGACACATTGATGTACATTTTCTTTTCCAACTGCCTTGTGTGCTATTTGATCCTGGTCTATAAAAAAAGCTAATATAGGAGCTCCAGTGTCTTTTAATTAGAATGTAGCATTTATTTTCCAACGTGAAGCATTAAGTTTTTTTTTTTTCATATGACAGTGAGCTGAACAGCTGATCTGACATGTGCTTAGGACTTACAATTTAAGTGAAGATAAATTACAGTTTATTATTGCAAATAATAAACTGTAATTTAGTAATTGTAAATTACAGTTTTCTGATTATTAATAACTTATATTGTTTCCAACTGTTTGGAAATTGCCAATACCTGATAGGTATTGGCAGCTTCAGGTAGTTCCCTGAAATGAGTGACTGAAACTTGAGATTGCAGATCAAATATATAGGACCACACCCAGAGAATCGAACACTCCCTCTGGCAGTTTTTTAATATGCAAACTATTACTAATTTCAAAGGCTTGATAACAATTATGTAAAGTTTGTTGTATTTGGACAAAAATCTTTTGGAGCACAAAGTAGTTTGTCACCATATCTGCATGCCAGATTATACAATGTTAAAATGCTAATATTAGAGCATAGTCACAATGCTCAGTGATGCAGCGGTAAATTTCCTGCACACACCCAGCAACCTGAAGTATTTCTTGGGGTGAAGCCAGAGTGTTTCCTCTCCACTGCTGGCAGCTAGATCGAGCCATAGAAGGGCTGGGCAGCTTCTACCAGCCATACGCCTCTCCAAACTATGGCCAGAAATTTGGCAGCACCTAGAACTTAATATATGAACAGTAACTATAAATACTAGTAGCAGTTATACTTCTTCCCTTTTGTAATGCACTGATTAATGTTAACCTTTTTTTTTCTCTGTTTACTCTGTAGTGACATGAACCAGAGATCCCTGTCTGACCTTTAATAGGTCTAGTTGGGGACTGTTCCACCTGACTATATCAGATGTCATTACTAACAATATTTTAAATGTGAATACTCTAATCTTATCAGAAACTTCTGTTAAAGTCCTAAACATTTTAGCATCCATTTTGACCAGTCATATGAAACAGTGATGATATTGCTTTGCAGTAGAGTTACAATATATAGCTGTAAGCATAAACATGTCTTTTAGGTTTTTTAGAAATGCTTTAATCGGTAGCCATAGTAGCTGTTAAGAGTCGTATACTTGTTCTTTGGAGTAGTTTTTGTCACATTTGTGAAAAAGGCATTAATGTGTAGTCTAAGATTTTCCCATGGCAGTGTGTGACTGCAAAGAAACCATATGTTGGGTAGGTAATTATAGGTGATGGAGACTTCTAACTATGTGATTCTTTGTGTGCAGCAGTTGGAGAACACAAATACCTTATGGTAAGCCATTGTGTACACGTTGATATAACATTACAAGGGCTGAGAGTAAAACTAAATAATACTGATTATCTCTTCATCATGACACCAGTTAGTTTATGTGCTATAATAGGCAGCAAGCAAAAATCTTGTCCTCAAAGTCGATGTTTGTCTGTGACACAGCACCTCCAAACCTGCATCTCTTGTGGGGTCTGTGGTGGTCAGATTGCTAGTCTGAGAGAAAGGTACCAGAATACATACAAAGTGCATTGTGATTTGTTGTGTTTTTGACCTATGCAGTCAGAGTCTGGATGACCTGTCCACTGCCAAAAGCAGCAGTGGACAATGGGTAATTCAGCAATGGGTAATAGAGCATCAGAACTGGACTATGGAGCAATGGAAGGAAGTAACTTGGTCTCGCATGGGAGCACATGATGCCAAGATGCACAATGGAAAGAAGGCAAGATACTGGAGGATTGTCGCTTTTGGTAATGTTTTGCTGTGAAACATTGTGACCTCCTATCTATGTGGATGTTATTTTGACACTAAATACCTAGCCAAGCACTACTGGAGACAATGTACACTTTTTAATGGAAACCGAAGATCCTGATAGTTGTGGTGTCTTTCAGCAGAATAGTGAGTCTGCCAAAACAGGGTCTTAGTTGTGAGCCTCCCCTTGACATTCTCAAGATTTTAGTCCTGGGATCTTCAACCCCAGATCCTTGGGGATCCCCAAGGATCAACCCCAGATCCCCAAGGATCTGGGGTTGAACTGGACTAATGAGTTTTATCCATTGAGACCACACCACACAATTTACAAGACTTAAAGGATTTGTTGCTAGTTGATTGGTGCTAGATCGCATAGCATGAAACCCATGCTTTAACAGGTCTGGGCTGTTTGCCAGAAAAGGGGGAACTAATACACTATCAGGCAGTCAGTCATAATGTTCTGCATGATTGGTATAAGCAGTGTTTTGTATGGAAAAACAGATATTTATAATGTCTCGCTTTTTCTTTATGTTTTTGCTTAGTTCTTCTTCCTGGAGAAGATGTGTGAACTGTATGAACTTTAGAGTTTTGTCTAAGGAAGACATACAAAAAACCCAGATGTCTTATGACTTGATTTACTGAAACACTATTTGTCAGCAAGATAATTTGAATACCAACTGCAGGTCACCCAGAGTGCATCTGGTCTGATCATTTCTTATAAGAACAACAACTTAGATATGTGGATGAATTGTGATTCAATCTTTTAAGAATTTATGCATTTTAAATGGTAGTTTTTTTTCAATGATGTCTAGAAATTGGATCTCTGAGTTTTGTCATCATTCTTTAAATGACAAAAAGCAGAGTTATTATTTGTAAAGGGGAGAAAAGAGACCAACTCTAAGTGAAATTGCTGTGTGTATTTATTTATGAAGCTTTTTCATCGCCCCCCCCAAACATGATCCATACCACCATCGACCTCCTCAAACACTCTGTAGCTCTGCTTCTCTTTCTCCCTCTTTGTGGCCAAGTACAAAGGAGTCGTTATCCTTGGGCTACGTGTCGCCATGGTGATGGCTCATTGCGACCCTCCCCGTCTCCCTCCCTTCACCCAACATTCCCAAATTCAGGTCCAAGTAGGATGGGACACAACCCACTTCTTTTGGTTTAGCACCGTGTGGTGCCAAGTTAACTCCATGAAGTGACTCCTTCATGTGTGATTATCAGCTCAAAGAGTTTGGGGCCTTTGTGTTTAAAATGGGGGATTTTTTTCATGGAGGGGATAGAAATGAAAACAGTTCTGCATAAGTTGTTTTTTAGGATGTTTATAGCGTGTTTTAATGGATTTATTTAGGCTTAACCAGACACAATCCATCCCTTTACCTAGGGAAAGGTTACATTTTCAGGGAGTTCCTTTGTCGATCCTTTTGTTATTCCTAATTGTTTTGATGTATATTTTCTTCTTCAGGGACACTGGGTGGAATGACCCAGTCATGATGCCACAGCCGTGTCCCACCTCACACCCAGGTAACCAAGGACGGTTCACCTGGCTGTCAGCCAATCACAGAGGGAGTGGCAACAGAATTACTGCCAACTTGGATTCAGAGACCTTTCCTCTTAAGAGCCCTCTGCCATACTGACACTGTGACACTTACTGGTAATTTCTCAGCATCTGAGTTTGATGACTCAAATTTTGTGCAAATAATTTAGAAATTGTATGTTTTTTATCTTTTACCAATGCAGTTATTTTTTTGTTATGATATGTGACATTTATTGGTAGTAGTTGACATACCTTCTGATTTTCATAGGTGTGAGTGGTTGTGCCATTCACCTTTGATCCTGTTTCCTGATTATCTGCTCTGTGATGTTGGCATAAATTCATGCCAGCTTCCAGAAACATGGATGAATTCCACGAATCGCTCATTTAGACGCATCTTTCTGATGTTGTGCCAGAGACGACCCATCAACACAGTTGCACAAAGGTGAGGTGTTGATCTTTGCATTGTTCTCAAAATCTTTTAGATATACATTGAAGCAAATAATAATAATGCTTAGAATTTTTTTTATTGGTGGAATCTATGTGCTTGCCTTGTGTTGTTTTTATTTCTTGTAATTGTTCAGATCACACAATAACATAGTAAAGACAGGAGATATCAGACTAGGTCAATGGTTGGAAACTTGTCAGCTTTGTTTAGTTCATTTACACAGCCAAACTCACACCCAGCGTAATCTCAAGCAAGTTTACAGGACAACCAGGTCCAATTCTTATCTTATTATATGGAGTCTGAATTTGTCCAAATTCAGGTCAGTCTGGTTCATTCCAATTTAATCACATAGACATATGAAGACTCAGTTTTGTCTAAGTTCAGTTCAATCCAAGTTATCATAAATGAAAATGTTTTCTTTTACATCTCTGTACTCTGATTTAATTTTAAAGACCTTACTGATTCTATTTAGGCAACGTTGAGTGTTCTTGCCTTGTCAGGGATAAATACCGGCATGAAACATAATGTGTTTGTTGATTGCTTAAAAAAACTGCTTTTTAAGTTTTCCACAGCTGTGGTATATCAAACTGTAGAATGGGCAGATTACAGTCAGCAGCCAATTTGTTGGTGCATCTCCACAGAATACTTTCTTGGTTTTCATCTTTATGGGACTCACATTTAGATTTTGTCTCATTTTCGCTGTTTGCTAGTATTGCGTTCATAAACTACATACTAATGCAGCATTTTGTTCCTCTCAGGTTGTGTGTGGCTCATCGTCTTGTTTCACACACTTTGATGTCCTCCTAGTCATACCTATAGGCCATCGCCTTTCCTGTGGGATATCTGGGTCTGCCTCCTGGTATTTGTGAGGATCTATTTGATCTTGTTGAAAGTCAAGACTCTCAGCAGCAGTATCATGCGGCACATTCACGTGGAGTTGGCCCAGAAAAAGGCTCAACTAGAGCTTCCAGCGCAGGAGGGGGACCTGCCTCCATCTGCATCCCCAATGGTGGGTCTAGATCCTGGCGTTAGAGCTGAGGGACCCAGGCGCTTTGACCAAGAAGAGTTGCGACTCCAAAAGGTTTACCAGCTCTCTATTTTCTCTCAGATGGGAGGATTTTCAGCTTCCACTGGATCACATGCTGATGCCCAACAAAGACCATGTCGAGTGGGTTATAAAAGAGTGTTAGAAGAGCCTCAGCTGACTCATAAGCGCTCCCACCTGGAGGACACATCAGACAATGAGGTGATTGAGGGAGGTGTGTTATGTGGGTCCACCCCTGCTCAAGCTAATGGGAATGGATCTATAACTGGGCCTGGCGGGCCTGTTTCTCCATACTCTTGCATGCATTTGGAGCATAGAGACTCTGAAGGTGGACTGTCACCAAGGTCACCACCGCTCTCCCCAAGCCAAACTCCCTCCCGGCGACCGGCTCAGCACAATCATGATAGACCCATCCCTGATGCATTTGCGCCACTATCCCCCAAATCGCCCCCAATGTGCGACCTACATGGGCATATCTGTGACCAAGGACACTCCAACGGAAGCTTAGCAAGGACAGAAACGGCTAATGGCATCCGCACATCAACCCATTTGTTAGGTAGCCCTGGACATGATGGTTGTAGTAATGGCTCATCTGGAGGACAGCTTGGCCCCCTCTTATATGAACTACCCCCATATGAAACTCCTAATCCTGCCAGCCCCACAAGCCCTCCTGGCCCTTTCTCCCCTCCACACCACACAGAGATGCAGGAACCAGGGGAAGCTACTGAATGGGACATTGGCCTTGAATCCTCTCCACCTGAGAGAAGTGCCACCCAACAGGCCACTTCGTCAAATGGCCTGGCTTCCTGGGAGAAAACTCCAAGCAGTAACGGTCACCGTCTATTCTCTGGAGGGCACTGGCCGGCCAAAAAGAGACTGCTTTCCCCAAGTGATACAGCAGACTCGTGCTCTGAAGATGAAGGGCCCTCTACATCTAAAAGAAGCAAACTGTCTTTGTTAACTTCAGGAGTAACTTCATGTCGTAGCACTGATGCTAAAGCTGCTCCATACTGGAACCACCTGTTGCCCTCTACACGAGACCATCCTAAGGTTAGCACTCACATACACACTATGTCCTCATTTTATTTTTCTATTCAACTAACAGAAGATTGAACAGAGGAAAGGACATTTTTATAATGATTCTTTACCTCACAGAGGCAGTACCCCAGCTCTTTTCTGTTTATAACTGCCTTTTGGTTGGCTTCTGATATAACTAACCACACCTGAAGTCCAGTTTAAAATTTTTGTCTTTGAATAGTTCACCATAATCCCTCCATTAGCTGTTGAAAGTGCCAAATAGTGTATAATACAAAGTGTATAAAAAACAATTTTGCAATTAAATCAAAGAAGAAACGAGGAATTGTATGATTATTTGATTTCTCATTTAATTAGCACACTTATCTAACAAGAGAAATAATGTTCAGAAGTTAGGGGCAACAGTGGTTTGTTTAGAAGAAATTACAACAACTTGGTATGAATTGTCTGTAGACCTCATTAATTCAGGGAAAACTAATGGAGCATCAATAAAAACAAAATGGAAACTAAGAGAACAAATAAAACCTTTAAAGCATGAAGTAACGCTGGCTCATTATCACTGCATGCTGGAACAGAGCAGAGCAGCTCCAGAATAAAACCCATTGAGGGAAGGGCTATTGTTCCCTAACATCAGTGTTGGGTGTCCCTCAATGCTGATGCATGAGCATATACACACACATATAGGAGCATTTTGCTTAAAATCTTTCTGGAAGTGAACTCGACATTTTTTAAGTCAGGAAGGCTGGAAAAAGCTAATGTAGTCAGTTCTTACGGGGAGAGTGCTGGTCAATTTGTAGCAACTGTAGAGCATATGAGGAAGGAGAGAAAAGGGGAGGACTAGATATCTAACTAAAACAAATTTAAAAAGGGAGGAAAATACATGCTACATAGTGTAGTAAAGCACAATAAGTTAAAGAACAGTGATGAAAAATTTAAAAAGCTGATGTTTCCCTAAATAAAAGTTACACGCAGGAGAATTAAATAATGCCTAATGTACATTTAGTTGTATGTGAAGATGAGCCAAAAAGCTGACAAAGGCTTTAAAGGTGGATAAATTAGGAGAAACATAACTATGAGTGAAAAATTAGCTGGAGGTTGCGTGAGGTTTGCTGGAGATGAGTCATCTGACCAATGGGTGGCCCTTACTGTGTACGCAGGCCTGGATATGGAAAATGTTATTGCGTCTAATAGTCGGAGCTCAGTAAGTTTAAAAAAAAAAGAAAAAAAAATCTGAAACACACAACTGCACATATTTACCAAAACATAACAGGAAGAGTTTGTTTATTGGTACTGATTGGAGCATCTGATGCAATTTAGAATTTCATTTTAACTACAGAGCATGCTAGTGAAGTGACAAATTAAGATATAATCAGATTAAAAGCAAACAATTTTTACATTTTTTGTGGGTTGTTTTTTTTTCCAGACTGGCATAGCCTGCACCAGATCAGGGAGACGACTAAAGGCTGGGTTGCGCTTAAAGAGGTGAGTCATCTATCATTTCTGTAGCCCTCTAATTACAACATTTATCATCAAGAAAGTACACAGGGCACAGAAACAGGATGAGGCCGTTAAAATTAATATTTTGCTAGGGATGCTAGATAATAGTTTCCATGTCATAGTGGAAGTAAATGTATAATTTTGTAATGGTTCTCATATTTTAGTCAAATCAACACAGGGAACAGGTGTGGGTGTTTAAAGAATGCTTCCTCTTTTTCTAAATTAAAGGGTTTGTTGTCTGGACTTTAGTTTGCAGACACACTCGCAGCCGTGTGACATATTGGTTAAGGCAAGATTATTGTGATTCCAGCCACTAACCACAAGTGTTTTTGTGTGTTTGTGGCCATATCCAGCCGGCAGCTGCGCAGCGGCAGGCAGACCGACACCGGCCGGGCCACACGTTGGTCCTCGTCTTCCATCAGTAGATCGCTGCTGGGCAACTTTGAGGTACTCAAGTTTAACACTTATTTTTTATGAATTTTAATTATTTTACAAGTAAAATGACTCACTTAAAGAGTTTGACTAAAACAATTTTCTCCTTTTGCTTGTGCGGCAGGAGTCCATATTGAAGGGCAGATTCTCCCCATCTGGGCAGATTGAAGGATTCACAGCAGAGATCGGTGCTAGCGGCTCCTACTGTCCGCAGCATGTCACGCTGCCTGTGCAAGTTACGTACTACGACATCTCAGAGCACAGTGCTCCCTCACCCTTCCTGGTCAGTCTGTGTTCATCTGTGGTTGTTTACCTTTTCAAACCGTATCCTCTCTAAAGCCAGAGATTTGAACAGGCACCGAAACCACTGTAGGTTGGAAGTGTGGTTGCTGAATTGGGTTTTTGTATTGGTATAAATATATTCTGTTTGTGTTTCATACACCTATTTTTAGCTAAAACTTAGAGATGCACCAATCAGAATTTCATGACTTATCTCTGATCTCTGGCATTTGTAAAACCTTTTCCTTCTGGTGCCAATTGTGGTGAATTCTGATTTCTCCATAAAGAAAATATGAAATATAAAACTAAGTCAAAATAATTATGTAGTCCACATTATAACATCTTTTAAACACCTTGCATTAGTGATTAGCATGGTTAGAAATTTGAGGTATATTATTTATTTAATATACCCCAAAATGGCCCTTAAGTGAGGAAATTAAATCTAACCTTGCAAACTCTGGTTATTCTGATATGATTATGGAAGTCTGAAGCCACTAAAATAAAAAACTTAATTATCGTTTGTTGTTGTTTTTTCTATTTTTGAGTTGTAAATATTTGCTTCTCTCCATCAGGGTGTGATATCACTCGAGCCTCTTGGAAAGAAAGGATACAGCATACCCAAAGCAGGGACCATTCAAGTGGTGAGCTTATCCTCAAAGAAAAGAAAATAGGCTCATTCTGTGTAGCTTCTGCATTTACCTTCTAAATATTTAATGTGCATCTCCTCAGACCTTATTTAATCCCAATAAAACTGTGGTGAAGATGTTCCTGGTGACGTACAACTTTGGAGACATGCCAGTCAATCACATGACCTTCCTGCGTCACCGCATCTTCCTAGTGCCAGTGGAGGAAGGCACAGAGGGGAAAGATGAGGTGTCTCCAGGTGGCGGAGCACTCGACAGGAAGAGAATTCTTTGCTACTTGATACATCTCAGGCATGATTGAACTTGTTTTTGTATTGTTATTATTACATCGTCATATTCTGCATATTCAACTTATTCTAGAGATGCATTGTACAATCAAATGTTATAAAGGAATATTGGCAGCCTTTTGCAGTGCTTTTTAAAAAAATATTTCACTTACCTGCTATTGTTCTTTCTTTTTTAGATTCCAGAGCTCCAAATCTGGAAAAATTTACTTGCACAATGATATCCGGCTGCTATTTTCCCGTAAATCCATCGAAGTGGATACAGGGATCCCGTATGAGCTGAAATCTTTCACCGAGGTGCCAAGAAACCCCAAATACTCTCCCCGTATGTGACCTCTGTCCTGACTTTTTGAGGCTTCCCTGATTAAAAACAAAGTCCCTTCGTTGTTTCCTTAAAAATGACTGACTGCAAGAATGATGGACACAATACTTGATGAGGTCTGGATAAAATGCTCCGTTGGCACACTGACATACAGACAGTGTTGTTCTCTGGAAAAAGCAAGCAATTTTTATTTCCTGCAATATTCCTTCACTGTAGATTGAGAGACAGTTTGAAAATGTCACCCAAATCAACATGGCAGTTCTCCACATAGTCTGGTCACTTGAAAATATTTAAAATATTGGAGTTCAGCATAGGGACTGATGAGCAAGCATACAAACAAAAGCAGGATTTTTTTCAATGCCTTCGTCTGTTGAACGACAGAAATGCACAGATTCTGATACACACACCAAAACAGACTGATGCATATCACAGACTAAACACTTTTGGTGGCAACTCTCTGAGTTAAGTGTTAACATGCATGCCTTGTGACTTAAAAACCTGAATTTTCCTTTAGTGCCGTTTCACTCTGTCCTTCACTCTGCCTGCAACGTCAGCTGCCTCATTGGACCAACAGTCGTAGCTCTGCACCTTTTACATTGGAATAAAATAAAAAGCTCTCAATGATTAACACATCTCTATCTATTTGATCTGAGCACTTTTACACCTCTTTGATGAGGCCAGGTGGTAGAGACACGAACACTATTAAAGGCATCAGCTGTAACAGAAATGGCTCACTTTGATCAAGGTTTAAATTGATTAAAAAAAACATTAGCTTAATTTGTTCAAACTCAGGATTTCTTTTGAAAAAAAAACACTCTGCTGTTTAACCTGTCAAGGTACAGACCACCGTGTACTAGCTGTCATTAAAAAAACGGAATCCATTTCTCATATGTAGCCAGACTGAGGGACATTGTGTTGTTTTCTTTTACTTTCTAGATTGTGTTGAGAACATCTGGATGTTAGCGCAGATTATGAGGGGAAGTGGTCTTGGGATGTTTAGATAACTGGATATTTTCATCAGAACTCAGTGAATGAAAAAACAAACAGAAAACACAAGTCGTGACTTGTGGGCAAAGATGTTATGTCGTTATATTTTAAATAGGAAAAGGAAATCAAACCAAATTAAAACTTGCTCTCATCCATTTTTGACCACAAAAGAAGAAATAAGTACTAATATTTCAATTTAGGATGCTGCATTTTTAAACTAATCAAATTTTCTTTAAATTTTTCATTACTGATTTCTGAAGAAAAACCTGTTACATAAACATTCTCAAAGTGAAAAAAAAAAACACAAGCTGTAGTATTTATAATTTATGTTTTCAAATATGTCTTAACGAGCAATATGCTGCACAAAGTAGAGCGTGTTTTACAGCCTGCAGAAGCTTTTCGTTGGAGGGGTAAAAGATGACAAAGAATTGAGAAAGCGGGAGAGGGGACGGAGGTTGAGGATGAAGAGGGGGTTATGTAACATGGAGGGGAAAGTCTATGTATATTTAAAATAATAAACTCTGAGACTGGTGTGTAAAACCCATATTTCTGTTTTTGTATTTTTCTTTTTCTGCATGATTGAGAGTTATTGTCAAAATTTGACTCTGGCGATCCTATATCAACATTGTGAAGTAATTTAGAGATTTATTTTTATAAATGTATCCAGTCATTTACATTTTACTCCCAAATTTAACTTTTGCAGTCCAACTAAGGTTTTATGATTAAGCTTGGAAATGTATGAAATTTGATTTCACAATTTTACAACTTAATTGTTTGAAATGTTTTCACAGATAGATTTTTTTTTTACCTTGATCTCCAAAAATTTACATAAAATATATGAATTTTAACCCCAAAATGTAAAAAATTGAACAGAAGCTGATCTTGTAATAGCTTGAGCTCTACTTAAATGTTCTTTCAGTGTTTTATTTGATATCACCATTTTACTTTAGTAGAGTATTACTGGTGCAAACCCCAGAGTATCAAATTCTCAATACAGTCCATATATAAGCAATCATATAGAATCACTAGACATAATTTCCAGTTGAATACAGGAGATTTCTTGGCAGAATTTACAAATCTGAAAGGAGCTACAGTGGGCTTTCCTTCTTGTGTGGATCCCACATATTGAAAAAGATCCATGGACTATACAAATTATTTCATCAGAGTTGCTGAGGGAAAGGATCATGGTGGTTTATCTGCCCAACTAAAAATACAGAGGTATATCACCCACTAAAAATCATTCTTTACTGAAATACTCTCAACCAGGATGTCAGAACAGGCTCAGATCCTGAAACTGTGAAAAAGGGTTTCTATCTTTGGCAAATGAGATTATTATGATTTGTAACTTTCTAAACATGACATGATGTTGAACATGTGGCTTTCCTTCCGACACCATAGCTCTATTTTTAATCTTAACAGTTCAGATTGATGAAATGTGTAAGGATTTATGTAATACCAGGTATTATTGATTATAAAATAGTCTACAATATATGGCTTTTTTTTTTTTTATATAGAGTCTCCCTCTTCCACTGCTAAGAGATGTTTTCATCTCTTAGCAGTGGATCTAATTTAATCTAAAATGTTTATTTCCAAATGGAAACACAGATGTTTGCTGCAGTGGTGTTTCTACTGCAGCTCTGAGGATTCACTTGAGTTTGTTCAGCAGAGTAAACTTAGACAAGGATAAAAGAGGCCACTGTTTTACCTTACATTCTGTTGTTACTCTGCTATTACATAGTTTTAAAGCATTTTCTGCCCCTTTGTGGCATGTAGTAGTATTACAGCTTCTCATGTTGGCCTAGTTTTTTTCAGCAAATCGCACTTATACAAATATTTAGCGAGATGCATTCTTTTCATGAATGCACTATTATACCTATATTCCATTATCATTCACAAGTTGACTTATCCAAGTGTGAAACTGACATGGAGAAGATTCAAAAAGTTTGAATTTCAACTGGAAATGTCGGCCATTCTTAGTAAGTCTGATTTCGGAATCCATCATGGCCTCTTGGTAGCTCTCAGCCAGAACGTATGTGCCTTTAATAAAACATTAAGAATCACGACTATCAACGCGAGCTGATTAAAAAACAGAAGAAAACTTTACCTCCTTAAAAAATCAAATACAACAAATGTGGGAAGTTTGAATCTTTATTAAAAACAAAGAAATTATTTAATTTGTCTTATGTTTATGTTTCACATCACCTTAATCATTTGATGAATTTCAGGGAGGCTGACAACCTTTCTCTGTCTAAAACACAACAGCACTGATTAAGGCACAACATGCAGACAGAAGATACTCTTGAAATACACATCATTAAAAAAGAGCACTTAAAAGGTAAAAACGACATGTTCATTTGCATAACTTTGAACCGTTACATCGCATGTGTCTCCATATAACCCTTCTACACTAATTTTAAAATTTCTGATTGTAGTATTATTCATAAATAGATAGCCAAGGAGCATTGCAGTTTATACAAGGAGTTTTTGTCTATATAACTTCACGCAGCATGTCGGCAGCCCCTTCGATGGCTTGAGCCACTACTGACAGGTGGTAGTGCACTTTTTCCCAGTCGCTGGGCAAATGTGATGAATTAGCTTGAGCAAAGGCATCTGCTATCCCTGGGAAGGTTGGCTTGCCAGAACTGCTTGAAGCCCAGATTACATGCCTGTGGAATATTGAAACAAGGAATGCAAAACCCCAAAGAAGTGGAACATTAATGAAACCTTGCATCTCCTGAAAACAATGTTTGATGAAAAATGAGAAGTAAAAAGACATCAGTACCACCCTTCTGAACCACCTTTGCTATCTATCATTATGCAGCATTTATGAAACATACTTGTTAGAGAAACAGATGTTTAATTTGCATCACCCAAATGGTAGTTTAATGCAAGGCACCATGCAAATTAAACATATTTGCCTTACCTGAATCCATATTCATTTGGGAAGGCCAGAGGATTCAAAAAGGCTCGGTCCATCAACATGAGCTGATCATTGATCTTTCTGACCTTTAGTGGGCTGAAAAAAAAAATAGACATGGAGAGCGATGCAGACTAAAATGGTTTTGGCATCATACTAACATATCTGCATGTGAGGATGCCCCTACGTTTCATTTGCCAGGTCTGAGCTCTGAATGACTTTGTCCAGCTGTTCTGCTTCTTTGCGGAAGTTGGCCACAGCTTGACTGAGAGGTTCTGAAATGAAGCACAAATCACTTAAGTCATTTGCAGAAGCACTTTCTGGCTTTATTATGAACACCTAATTTAGGATGTGATCCATATTTCCTACGCAGCACAAAATGAATGATCTGGTATTGATGCCATTGTGGAAGGGTTAGGGTTAGGGGGTTAGGGTTAAATATTCCTGCAGTTTATTTCCCTGTTTACTGTATTACTTACTTACCCATTGAGATATGATTAGCGTCAAGGTCTTTTTGGTATAAGGTCACTGCTGTGTTCAGGTAATCCTCCAGACTCTCAGCGTAGTCTATGCAGTTAAAAGGCAACAACAGACTGTCAGCCAATCGGATGAGGATGTTTCCTGCAGTCCTGCCAACAGCTTGGTGAGCGACAAATCCTACAAGAGGAGCAGGATTGAGATTTGAAAAAAAGAGGAAATGTAATAGCTTTTCTTATTTATTGAACCTGACAGTATAATTAATGGAACGACCATCTTCACCGTCATAAAAAAGTATAAACGCAATAATTTTGCATTAAAGTGAAAGACATTGCAACACTCACCAGGATCAATGAACCTTGATGCATAGTCGAAAGTGTCGTATGCTGTGTGGTAGGCAGGGTAAATCCGAGCGTTAGTTTTACTCTGTACAAAGAAGAACAAGAGCTGAAATATGCAGGTGACAGACAACAATGAGGCTACAATAGTTTGTAAATATTACAGTTTACTGGAATCAAAAACTCATCCCTGCCATTTACCATTTCAGATTTATTATTGCTGCTATTCTGTTTTCTCTTTGTGTGCTTACTTTCCAAATAGTGTTGCTTGTACAGGGATTTTGTTTTTTGTACATGTATTTATGTGTTTCATGTAAATTTAATGAACAATTATTCTTATCACTAGTACATGTAGGTTTAGAGGCGTTTTAAGTTTACAAACATATCTCTACTGACTGGTATAAACATTAACCTCAAGAATGACAAGAATTTCATAGAGAGTCTGTGTTGGGAAATAAAAATTAGAGTGATGGCAAAGAGGCCTTTCAACTCCAAAGACCAGGAGCTTTTCACCAAAGGTAAATCATCCATACACCAGTGGAAATATGTAAGATGTCAGCAATTATAAGAGAATTTGATTGCTATAGTTCCAATTGAGATTTTTTTAATTGATTATTGTGATGAGTAAGCAGTTTTAAATATGCCATTGTTTACGCAATGTAATTACAAGCAGTAAAAATATTTATTTACTCCTTTCAAATTGTTTTGTCTTATGACAGCCAAATTTCCATTTTCCAAATCAGAAAGCAATCAGTTGCACATATGTTACCTATGAACATACTTTTTCCATTACGTATTGTTTTCACATTTTTGTTTTAAATTGGTAATTTATTGAAATTTGGATTCTTCTTGCAGTTTTGTTCTAACATTTATCCATCTGTCTGCTGCCCTTCTGCATCCAGCATTTCTCACTGAAAAAAATAAATAAAAAAAAATTCATTCCCCTTGAAATAAAATATAAAGAAAATGTTTTTTCTTACCCTGTCATATGTGTAAGACATATCTATGGAAGTAATTCCCAGGTAATGAACAAAGGGAGCATAATCACTCCCTGCTCCATTCAAATATCTCACCCTGTGGAAAGAAGAAGCACAAATCAACTTTTACTTAATACATGTATGACTAAATGTTATTGGAATTTTGGAAAATAACTTCTGACTTTGCCTCTTCCATTTGCAGCCAGATTTTTGTGAGACCCTTTGTGTTCTCACCCCACTGGAACTTATGGAGGGTTTAGAAAAAAGAGTGGATACATTTATATGTTTTAATATAATTCAAGTCTGTACCTTGGAATGATTCCATGGGTCGGGCTGGTTCTGTTAGTGTAACGAATCCAGTTGTCATACACAGAAGTGGAATCAAATCCAGGAGCATTGACCTGAAGAGAAGATATACTTCAAAATCAAACATTCTTAAATATGAGTGAAAATTAGTTTTATCCAAATCTGAGTACTCTTAATAAACATCTGAAAAGATATGATTTGAAAAGCTGACCTGTTTTGCAGCTCTGAAGATGACACTTTGCATTGATGGCATTGCTGAAGCTGTTAGTGTGGCATTTGCTGCAGAAACAAAAGCACATGAATGAACAAGACTGGTATTTCACTGCAACTCCAATTCACAGCAAGATTCCTAAAGAACTAAGAATAAAAAAACATGGTACACATTTAAATTTATTTATATAAATAGAACAACTAAGTAAAATTTTGCCAGTCCCCCAAAATAGTACATTTTTAAAATCCTTCAGGTATTGGTGCACTGAATGAGAATGCTGTATGTGAGTGTGTAATGATAAAAGACTATATGCAAGCAATTATGCCACTAATTTTGTTCTATTATATTTTCAAACAACTTAATCTAAAAAGTACAACTTCTTACCAAAAACAGAAATGTCCACATTTATGTAACCAACAGTACGCTCACTGAGTTTGGTGAAGTATTCCTGCACAAAAATATACATAAGATTTCTGTTTATCTCATTGAACATATATGCAATTAGTAATGCAAAATTATATTCCTTAATTTAAAATATACCACAAGACAAAAAGTAATTACTTATTTTTCTCATTCAAGTACTTTTTGTTACTCTTAAATTAATATTACATTGAGAAAGTCAAGACCACATCTATTTCTGAATTAATTTATTTTTTCTTGCTGCAGTCATTTTTGGGACAGACTCTACCTCTGTGTACTCAGCAGACCCAATAAGACCAAACTCTTCTGCTCCCCAGCTGCCAAAGATAATGGACCGCCTTGGTCTCCATTTTCCTGTCACAAAGAGACTCAGAAATTATAGTTATCAATCAAAACCATTAGACTGCCATTTCTCTTCTCTGTTAAATAATTCTTCTTACCCTGTTTGACCATTCTGCCCAGCACTCTGGTAATTTCCAGCATGACCGCCGTTCCGCTGCTTGGGTCGATGGCGCCATGTACCCAGCTGTCCCTGTGATTCCCATACATCACATACCTGTCTGTGGACATACGTGTTAAATGGTAACAAAGAAAATATGCAGCAGAATGAAAACATCAGCAGAATGTTTTCAGCAACTGATTTGTGTTAAGTTACTAGTCTCACCTGGCTCAACACTTCCTCTGATAACTCCCATCACATTGGAGGACTTTACAATCTTTTCTTCATTATAGATGTCCAGTTTTACGTCACTGTAAAATAGATACAGATTGATGCTAACAGTCGACTCAAAACTCAAATCATTAACGGGTTTTTTGAGTGTAAATTAAGGCTTCACAACACTTTAAGCTTGATTGGTAGATTGGGAGAATTTTTTCATTGAATTTAAGTGTATGTGCTGTTCATATTCAGTCCAATCATCCAAGAGACACTACATTTGAAAGTGGAACAAGTGATAAACTCTTCTTTCTACTCCAATCATTTCCCAATAACTTTATTTGATTTTTCTGCTTCATACTTTGGTTGTAATCTCCTTATCTTAATGCAGTTACTTATGGGAGTGAGTAAGCATCACATTATTAAACTGCAATGATACCCATTATTATGTGTTATGCACAAGATAAATTAATTTATAATTTATTTAATCAAAAAAATAATTATAATAATTTTTGTTTTTGTAGTGAGTTGATAATCATTTCAATATCTTGTGAAATGTTGACAACCTGTTGTTGAAGGGAGATGTGGGTTTAAACCCTGGACCACCTAAGTTGTAGATACAGTTGAATCCTCCCTGCCAGTCCTTTGGAGCTGCCTCTCCTGCTAATGCACTGAAACAACCAAAATAAAAAACAAAATAATGACATTACCATGACTCTATTTGAGCCCTAACTACTCCACAAGCAAATTTCCACAGACCAAATTAGTGTGCTTGCATCCTCAAATCCAATTGGTTGTGTTGGAATGGGAGGGATCCCAGTAATGTTTTCAGGTGGGATTCTGTAGGTGTTCTCTGGAGATAAAAAAAAGAAAGGAAAATCATTATTGAGAGCACATATGAGAGTTATAGATTTTTATTTTGAGGCAAAGAGTTTGTTTGACGCTATGGCAAAACCAAATCTTCCTTTTAATGAAGCCACTTAAAATAAATAAATAATAATAAATAGTTTTACCTTTGGCAGCCAAATACGGTGTGAGTAAATCTCCAAAGTCTCTGCTATAGGCACCTCTTTCCACACCAGTGGGTGGCAGGTACCAGGAGTGTGGGTACGTCTCATTGGTGTCTGACATGAGGCCATCATTCATGTCCAGAGGGTCCGTGTACACCAGCAACCCAACAACACCGTAGGCTGCTGCGTTGATAGCCTGCATCAAACACGCCACAACATCTGGTGAGCAACTGAATTTTGTTCAAATTATCTGCATACTTAAATTCAGAGAAGCCACTGTTGGGCAAAAGTACTGTCGTCCCTGGAACATTTACCAACATAATTTATTGGGTGGCCTTAATTAGAGAAACAGTGAAGAATGGTAACTTTGGAGGAGCTGCAAAGATCCATAGCTCCAAATGAAAAATCCTTCCATGACACAACATTAACTAGTCATGCAGTCAATAAATCTGCCTTCTATTGAAGAATGAAAACTAGAGGGCCATTTTTGAAAGAAAACAATATGAAGTCCAATTTTAATTCTGCAGTATGCAGAAGGAGATGCTCTAGCCAGGTAAGACTGAAACTAAACTTTGATCTGCAAGAAATGTTAGATTTGTAGAACAACTAACACTGCACATCATTCTGAACACTGAAAAAATAAGTTCTGACATGTTTTTGTTACCCTACATTGTGTATTACAGATTTTCAGATATTTTTAGATAAATAGTAATGTACCAAAATAATGGAACATATGTAAAGTGAAACTAACATTACCCTGAACACACCATTTCCATGGTGAAACATGGCAGTGGCAGTATCATGCCATGGGGATACTTTTTTCACCATGCTTCAAGGAAAGTTCAGTCTACTGGAGAGATTAACTGAGGATTAAGTCAGTTTCTTCAGCACCTTTCCATGTGTTTTGTTAATGGACTGATGAAGGGAACTTATGTGGAGGGGTGTTGAAACTTGCCAAGCAAGTTTCTGCTAACTTTTATAGGGACATAGGGACATTGTTGCTCTGTAATGTGAAAAAACAACAAAAAAATAAAAAAAGGTAAATGAATTCCACTAACAAGTAAAACTGACCTTTTGTCCTCTCCCCTCTCCACCATATCTGGTGATTGCGATGGTTCCTCTTAGGTCAATGGTCTTGTTCAGAAGTTCAAAGTCACTTGGTTTTCCCTGATTGGCGAAAACCAGTCTCCCCTAAAGCGATAAAAAAATAAATCAGCCAAACGGTCCAATCAGTTATACAAGTTGGACCCACATAGTTTTGCAGAAATGCTCTAATTACTGTGAGTCATTACAGATAATCTCTTGGTGGTTCAATCTCCCTATCTTTATAATGACTTGTAAGAAGAACTTTAAAAGATCTTTTTGGCCTTGAAGACGCTTATCTGCTGCAAAATGTACGTCTGTGGTTCCAATAAAACAACAATTGTAACACTATATGATGAGCAAACTGTAAATAATTAAGCAATATCTGCTTATTTTTTTCTCTTTGCTCTCCTCACATTGTACTCAGTTTACTGTTGTTGTTAGTTCAGTCTACAATAATCATGTGTTTTGATTTATCCATCTTGGTACATAACCAAATATCTACATTAGCAGATTTTTGTCTGGGAATATGGAAATTACACATGTTATAATTAAACAATCACATCAGTGAATGTGCTTTAGAGAATCTTCTGCCTAAATAGTCCAAAACATAAAAGGCATAAAAGAATAACATACAATTACTAAATTGAGGGGGAAAAGGGCTTTCAGCCAGCATCTTATTTAATATTTTTTCTTAAAAGGGCAATCTAAATAACCAGCAGTTGTCAATGATCTTATGATTCAGTGACAGATGCTGCTTTTATCCACAGTCCTTATCTAGTTTATGATAGGAACAATGGTAAAGGAAGTTAAAGGATGAACTTGGAACCTTATAAACTAACAAAAAGAAATCAGATGTTGAGTAATTCAAAAAAATTCCTTCTTGTAGTTTTTCAACATTTAGCTGATAACTGCAGTATGTTGAGCATATAAAGACATGCTCTGTTCTGATAATATTCTTAAAAAGATATACTGATATCAAGTCAGAAAATTGTTAGGCATCTTCACCTTTATAATAGGTCACATTTTAATCTGTTTCCAGTCAAAGTTATAAACATCATGTGAGTTTTACTATTTTGGTAAGTTACTTTTACAGTGATCATTTTACTATAAATGTGAATATGTGGCTACTTATTATATTCTTGTATGGTCATTATGTCCAGAGTAGTCTTAATCGGCATTGCTTACTTGGAATTGTTTCTTTTTTACTTGCAAGGATCATTCTTAATTCTATTGGTGATGAAAATAATAAAGAAATACTTTTAATTTGTAGTAAATATTACACATTGCATTAATCTTCAGGTCTTTTTACCTTCACGTGTCCTGCCGGAGAGTATGCAGCAAACGGCTGAACCACCTGAGGATCATTCTGATCTGCAGTGTAATTCACTTCCCTTTCTCTCACAGTAAATAGCACAGAATCCAAGGGGTTTACTGAAATAAACACATTACAATCATCTGTATTGTGAAAAGTAGCAAATAAAAACTAAATCACAAGCCAGATGAAAAATGTTCACAGAGGATGGACACTGTTACTGTTTCACTCACCAACAGTGACTTTGTTGGGGTTTTTAGGATTGGGAAATGAAAGGTAGATCTCATATTCCTGTCTCCAGGCTTCATCCAGACCAGTTTCTGAATCTTGCCATCTTTTTAGCACATACTTCACCGTCTCCTCATCTCCAGGTGATGTGGCCATATGAGGCACTTTTGTCAATTCCCTGCACAGAAACATGTGGATAAGAAAAGTCTGATTTAATCAAATTTGCCAGGCACTTGTGATAATATCTTGATTGACCCCCAAACGTGTCAAACATTTTTTTTTTCCAATTTGGACTGCAGTGCTTCTTACAGCTTTAATGTTTATTGTTTGCAGTGTTTGTAATGGCATATAAAATAAATGACACCAAAAAGTAATTCAAAGAATTAAAGAATCATATTACCTAAGGTTTTCCTGAAGCTGAAACGTCTCCACCTCAGACAAGAACTGCTGGATGAGGGCCTCGTCCACATCCTTCACCACATCATTCACCCAGGATGGTGCAGAGTTCTTTTGGATACCAAAGTGACCGATTAGGATACCAATAGTCAATGCGACAGCCCCACACAGAGTCCCAATCAGTGCCTCCTTTAACATCTTCCACAGTTTAAGTCCTCTTTAGATCTACTAGAAAAGTTCCCAAAGTGATGGCTTTTTGGCTCTGAGCGCAGCTGATAAATCCAGTTATGTCACCCCTTATATCTCAGTACAACAGGCTTGTTGGTGCTAGTGCCACCTTTCATGAGGAGCAGTCGTTGTAAAGTTTACTCATTAATGTTTGCCAATTGGATGGACTTTATCCCTTCTCTTGTGATTGGATGATTGCACGGGAGGGCAGTGTTCCAATTGACCTTTTTTTGTGTAATCATTTGATTCCTATTCTATTTAGTTTATTCCTATTACATCAGTTTCCTGCAAAAATCATCTCTTGACAACGTTCAAAAAGGAAAAAACCTAAAATAAATGTTGCTAAAATTTTCCAGCAATTAAAGAATGAAATGAGTTTCTTCTTTTTAACATGAGTAAACATTTGATTGGATAAGCTGATAAAACCACTAAATACACCAGTGAAACAGTTGTGGATTTTATGATGAAACTTGCTTATTTTCATCCAATAAAATGAAAAACATAAAAAAACTTAACTTGATTCAAATAGATAAGCCCAATCAATGCTAGACTGATGTGCTTTTGATCTTCTTTTGGGTTCAGTCAATTAATTCTAATAACCCGGCAAGAGAAACAATGAGAAAAGAATATATAAAAATAAAAAAAGGAACAATAGCAGACATAGAGCACAGCTACAAGTACCTGGGAATACAGCAAGCAAATGGCAACCTCAATGAGGTCACAAGGAAAGGAGCCA
>CAEGAE010037488.1:0-14999 GCA_903067095.1 Girardinus metallicus
TGGAGATGGGCACCAGCAACCCTCCCGACCCCATTAAGGGACAAGGGTGAACAGAAAATGGATGGATGGATGGATGTTGTAGATATGGTTATATAACATACTTTGGTTATATAAATGTGCTGACCCTTTGGACTAACACTTTATTCTGTTATTATAGTGAATCTGATTACCCTGAAACCTGAACCTACGCTTCAGTTGTCCTGGTAGCATTTACTGGACATCTGTATCCGTTATCTAAAGTCATTGTTTGCAGAGAGGTTACTGGAGGATCTCATTAAAGGTATCAGTCAGGAAGAGAAAACACACAAATCACTGTATTATAGATACATACTATTGCATTGTGAATACATTTACTAGGAATAGACTTATAATATGTTGCAAAAACAGACATTTTTTACAAAACTGATAAAAATTAGATGAAACAAACTTCTTGGGAAGGTTTCCAAAAACTGCTTTTAGAGAGTGTGTTCTGGACTGATGAAACAGTGATGCATGGTGACGGCAGCAGCATGCTCTGGGATTACATCTTCAGATAAAACTTTTGGTGGATGACGTACATTCAGTATACAATATATATCTATGCTTATTCCCTGAACAGTGTGAGCGATTGAAACAAATCACTTGTTTGTGTACAGAATGTTTTTAGTCAGAAGCTTCTTCCAATTCGCTGTAATACAGACTGCTACAGGAGAGCTTTCCTGCCAACGGCTATCACCATCTACAAGAACCCTTTGAAGAACTCGAATGTATATGAGTTACAACAACATTTAATTTCCCTTTTGGATCAATTAAGTATTTTGAATTCGAATAATCTTGGTCAATTAAGTTGAATCTGATTCCAGTCAGGTTTGACCAAAAAATAAAATGCAGGTGTACTTTATTTTTTTGTACCTTGTGAGTGCAATCAAATTAACAAAATAATTGGTTCACCAGAAGAAAATATAGATCTTGAAATAGCCTAGCTAAAGTTCAAAAATAGATCTTATATAGCCATGGAAGATTGAACCTGTTGTGTTAGGGTTAAAAGCCATATGTCATCCTCCACCCCTCTAACATGTGGGGTACCACAGAGCTCAGTTCTATCCCTCCTACTTTTTGCTTTTATATTTGCGTCTACTGAAGTAATTATAATAAAAAAAACTTATGCTGACTTCTTGTTATAACATCAAGCGCCCAAGGCCATTTTTTATCTTTTCACCTGCCTTTCTGCTGCCACCTGCTGTTAGAAGCATGAATGTGTAAACAACCTAAATCCGCTCAATTATTTTCTAACATGGCCGCAAAATTTTAGTTAATGATAATAAAGTGGTTATTATAGTGTTTCGCGCTCTGTACATGCTCAGCTGGGCGCTTTAATGCCTCATGTAAGCTGTTTGTTTTTCACTGTAAACAGTCTTTGCTGGCCAACAATAAAATCCAACACGTGCTTCCTCCACGCCGACGTCGAGCTGCGTCCTCCGTGATGACGTTCGGACGACGGTTTGCTACTATCGTCATTAGCTACCGGCTAACCTGGTAAAACCTGTTTTCTCTCGTTGTTTCTTCTTCGTTTCAGTAAAAATGAGTCCGCTGTGTGAGAACTGCGGGGAGAACATGAAGAAGATGAATCAACAAGTTTCTGTAATGCGGAAAGAAATAAAAAATCTGAGGTATGTTTAACTTTAAAAAGACCAAGATGAAGTTAGCATCCGATTGGGCTGCTGGTTAAAGGGCTGTTTCACTAAATCTGAACTTTATTTGATTTGATATAGTTACTAAATGGTAATGGAAAAAAAAAACCCTCATGCTGATCTAACCTGAATTGGATTATTTCAGAGTACATTATTCTTAAAAATGTGACATGTGGAATTAGTTTTTTTTTTTTTTTAGTTTATTTCACTGCATTATTTTATTGATAGTTTGGTGTGTAATGAATTGCATTTTAAATGCATTTTAAATAATTTCTCTCAGTTGTATAGTAATTTATTCCAAGTTTGACTAGATTAACTATTAGCATTTTCAAACTTCCCCTTTTCTAAGGTGGTATAAATGGTCTCTCTTTATGTTTTCAAAAATAATAACGATATATGTAAGTTATGTAGCACTTTTCAAAACACTCAAAGAGAACACTAAGCACTTAAAGCAAAATTATAAAAGGGGAATATTCAAATACTTAGCATGTTAAAAAAAATAGGTCACAGGTTGAGGCAAAATGTATTTTTAGTAATGTTTATTCAGTTCTGAAGTATCTTTTAGTATTTTGAACTAAGGTATTCCATGTTCCTTAAAAGTAGTGAAATAGCCCTTTAACCAGGTAAGATGTCTCCAGTTTTGTACTCCACTGTCTCCAGTAATAACATTTTTTTCTTCCATCTTTTCCTAAACAGACAGACGTTGGACGGGGCTGTCAGAGCGCATCGCAAACATCTGATGTTGATTCAGGCTGCTGTGTCAAAGGCTGACTTTTCTGGCCACAATAAAAACGACTGCACATCTTCATTATCAGCACCAGCCGCTTTAGAACAAGGTGGATATACTATTTATACTTAATACACGTAAACCGCACAACATGCTGTCATGGTTAGCTGTTAGGACTGAAAACAAAATGAACTGTCATTGACAGAACTTCAAAATGCCTGAAAAACTTTGATCGAAAGTACTTTTACTTTTGCACTAATTAGATGAACTTTTCTAAGATTAAATTAAATCACTTTAGTCACAAAGTCATTTTTACAGCTAAAGTTGTCAAACTGTCAAAATTAAGATGTGTAACCGTGATAACAATGTTTTTTTTTTTTTTTTTTTTTTAAAGCAAACCATCTTTTATTGTTTCCATCATGGTCTTGTGTTAAAAGCAAGGTGCATGTAGAGTCTTAAGGAATTGGATCAGGAGGTTTTCACCAAGAGAGAACAAATGGGCAGATTTCTTATAGAGCTGGGCTGTGTAGTTTGAATGATTATCTCTATTATTACAAGACCATATCTTTTCCAGATATGGAAAAGATCATATCCCTGACTCCAAAGTCTTCCTGCCCGGCTTTCTGACCAAACAGACAGACAGAGATTTAAAGAAGAACAGCAAAAGCGAATGAGGTGGATTAGAAGTGCTAGCCAACAACAGATGATGTCATCCAAGACATGTTACTGTGGATTATCATCTTTGCTGCTTGAAAATCTAGCTATTAGCATGTCATGACTGTTATACAGTCTTTGGTCAGGGGTCTCTTCAGACTTGTTGGAAGACTGACTGCTACAGGAGATCCTTCCTGCCCACAGCATCACCTTCCACAAAAGGACGTTTAAGTTACTTGGATGATATAAGTTACACCGTTTAATTCCTCTTTGAGAAAAATAAAGTATTATTGAATTGAACTGAAAATGATGACGTCCAACAAAAACTCCCACATGATTATTAAGATGATGAGAATCCAGGAAAATGTCTGTGTCTTAAGAACTAACCTGGTCTTCATACAATCCAAACCTTCCATTGAGTTAGGTTAGATGTAAACAAAAAAATATGTGCTGCGTTTACCTCTCATGTTTCCATTAAACTGCCTGCTTTTAAAATATTTTAACCACACTTTGCAGGAAAGATCCAGACTGTGCCAATCGGTTACATCAGCTCCTGTTTTTCTGTGAAGAACGGGACGCCCAGGCAGCCGACTATCTGCGCCCCGTCACGGGCTCAACTGCGAATCCAGCAGAGCGTTTTCAACAACCCCGAGCATCCGCTGGTGGGCCTCGAGCAGTACTCGCATGTCTGGTATGTCATTCATCGGTAGGAGGAAAATGCGGTGAGGTTCTTTATCTGCCCCAGGGTCGTTTCAGACACTTGATGGTGACATGATGGGTTTTTCAGCTCAGTTCCTTCTTTCTCCACAAAAAAACTGAATTAAAATCCACATTACTGCAAATGAAGCCCAAGTCAGGGTGTCTGCACATCCTTAAAAAGTCTTAAATTCATGTATATAAATTTAAGGCCTTAAATTGTTTTAAATTTATTGGGGGAAAAAAATCTAAAAAATTAAAACTTTGCCCTTAAATGTGTTAATTACAGGCATTAAATTGTATTGTGGCGGGACTATTAATCTGGTATATTCTATTAAGTTTATCTTTTTTCTTGTGGAACACAACATGCCATTAACTAGCTGCTAATATACCCTTGGCTAGCTAACTAGCTAGCTAGCTAGCAAACAAGCTATCTACCTCCATGATGAGTTATTGCACATTTATCTCCAGTTGGCTGATATTCTTTTTAGCCATTAGATACCAGGAAATGTAAACTCCTTCTTTGAGACAGAGACTCTTTTCCAACCCATATGCAGTTTTGATCTTATTCCGGTCAAATTGGCCACGTCACACTTCACCCCGTGCTGAGCAGCATTATCACTTGAAGATCCCAAAATCATCTTTTGTAACTACAAATGAAACCCTGGGATGAGCTTAAGCAGAAACCTTCCTTCATTGAGGACGACGTCAGAATATTATGTTTTTGCTACTTTTTCTACTATTTTTGAAGCTGGGAAGTTTCATTCTGTATCTTTGTTGATAACATTTAATCTTTACAGGATTATTTTTCTTTTCCATAAAAACGGACATCAGAGTTACAAAGCCAAGGTGAAACCTCCCAGGCTGAACGGTCAGAGAGTCGGAGTTTACTCGACACGAAGTCCACACCGACCAAACTCCCTTGGACTGACGCTGGCCAAGCTGGATAAAATTCAAGGTATGAAGCCATTTTGCATGAGATGTATGTAGGTATGTTACTGTGGGACTTCACGAGTGACAAATCCCGCCCCTCTGCTCCCTGCTGGAGGGCAAAAAGCTGTTCGCTGGCAATGACTAGCTTTGGTTTTAGCCATCAAATTGTCAACATAATGCACTAAATGATAAATGTACACATGATGTATAAAATAAAAAAGGACACACTGCTTTGCTACAGATTGTCAACTAGAGTCAGTAGTTTTAGATACTGAATCTAGTTGACCTGTAATACTAAACATACAGGTCAGGAAAAAGCTTAAATTAAAAAAAATGGCGAGAGAAGGAGAAGCAATCGGTCAGTTTGCTAGCTTGACTTTGACAACCTTAACATGTAGATGTGCTGCAGAGTTTGGTGTGTTTCGATTTAGTTAAAAAAAGGCCAAGTCTGACAGATCATCAGTAGAGAAGGTGTTTAAATTAGATGATCTACCACAGCAATCATTTATTAATAATCACAAAATAAACATCAAGCCTAAAAAGAAAAAACTGACTGAATTTTCTGTTCTTTGTGTGGGAAATTTATTTTTTTATTGTTGAATCCAGATACATTAGTGACCTTGTTGTTGTCAGTCGCTAGTCGCAACTAGTCTGTGTGTAGCGTTGTAGAGTTGTTGTTCTCTGCAGTATTTTTGCCGCTGCTGTGGCGCACCGCACTAAATTAATAATACCTGCATCTTCAGGTTTCACTTTGCTTTCTGCCCCTGAAACGCGGTTATGGATGGCATGTAAAAGAATCGACTTTTTGGCCTCCAGCGTCGAACGTGAAATGTCCGCATGTAAACAATAGCATGCAATGGGTTTACAGTTCTTGTGGTGTGCAGCGTTTTGAGGAAATCCTAAAATATTTTATTCGTTTCTAGGCGACACGCTGCATCTCTCGGATATTGATATGATTGCCGGCACTCCCGTCCTGGACATTAAACCGTACATCCCAGTATACGACTCTCCCAACACGAGGACGCGGCTGGAATCGAACCCAGATCTACAGACTGTGTCTGAAGAGAAGGAGGTGAACACCTCAAGCTTTCATCTAGAAGACAAAACACCAGATGATGAAGACGAGATTCTTCACCCGAGAGGGAAATTGGAAGCAAGCGTTTGTTTTACGCCGCCACAGACTCAATTTTTTCTACCCAAAGAAGCTGTTAGTTTGCTGAAAGAAGTGGAGTCTTATGTAAACGAAGCTGATCATACACTACCTGACTGTGAGGACAAGAACAAAGTGTCAGACTGTGGAAAAACCGAACCAGCAGCAGAGATTATGGACCGGCCCAGTTATGGCAGTGAATCCAGTACAACCATCGCCGACTGGATCAGAAAGCCTCCGGTTTCCAGTCTGGACGTGCGTTTCACCCCTCAAGCTCAGAAACAGCTGGAGGCGTTTCTTCCTGCACATTCCTCTGGTAAGACAACAGGTAGAGGTTGATGTCCTCCACAAGAGGGCGCTGTTGTTTCTGACTTGTTTTAAAACAGGAATGTCCAAACTTTTTATGTCAGCCAAAGCTGTCAAGTAAAAAGTGTTCACAAGCAAAAGATAAAACAAAAAACAAAATTAAAGCAAGAGATGTTTTTCTACAAAAAGCATCTTTTTTTTTTGTAGAAAAGAGATGTTATTCTTGTTAGATTCAAAATGTAAAAAGGATTGCCCGTTTACTGTATTAAAAGAAAGGCTTCTATTTTCCACATTTTTTTCACGTTCATTCGAACAAATTTATTCTCAGTTGTAAGAAAGAGATTCAGGTCATTTTCTTTCAAACTGCTTGCTGTATTTAGCCAATTTTAATAATTTAATTAAAGCTAATTTGGATGCAGTAAAGTTGGATTTTCAGAAAAAGTCCCTCGATAAACACGGTTCTACTTACTATTAAAGCCTGGTTATAAAAAGACAAATACTTTGTGTTATACTTAACATTTTCCATTGCAAGAAAATTATATTAGCAATAATTTTACCATGATTTAAAAAAAGTTTAATAAACAAATTTGTATCATTCTTGCACTGCAGTTGAGGGCCACAAATGGTTCACAGGCTGCACTTTGGACACCACTGTTTTAAAACCACGTCTCTCTTAACAGAACCGTCTGAGTGCGACAGATCCAAGTTTAAGTTTCTGCGCAGTCCGGAGGAGGCTGGCGCCGCCATCAGGGCTGTGCTGTCAGCAGACCCCAGGTCAGTTTACAGGAGAACCCGATGCAGAGACAGACTCTTCTTCTTCTCTCTGGACACGGCGGACGTCACCTGCTGGTTTGGACAGGGGTTCGCTGAGGTTCTGGAGGTACGACCTGTGAGACCACCTGGACCTGAAGATCTGTGTCAGTAAAACAATGAGCTGCCTGTTAAATTCTCCTCACTGCAGTGTCAATGTGAGGACAAAATTATGCATTCTAGTTTTTTTCCCTCATGTTAGATGAATAATAAATGACTTGAAAGATGTTTTTCTTTGTCCTTTTTCAAAATGTATTATCTTTACAAATGGTTGTGTTCAAATGCACAACATTTACTCCACATTTATTGGCACTCAGGGTGAAGATTAAAAATATATAAAAATAATACTTTATTGCAACAGAGTACTCACACATGTCCAACGTATATCTTGAGTAGAAGAAAATACTATTATCAATATTTATATTAGTACAAAAGACCATCCATAATTCTATCACCTCTACTCTGCTTATTAGCTGTAATTCTTTTACAAGTGCAATAAATGTATTTTGTAATACAGTCACATGTCAGATTCAGTTTATTTTTTAAAAAGCCTTTAAGCAGGTATTAACATACTTTTCATTATATCAATATTTCTGCATTAACAATTAATTTTTATTTGTCTGGTGTAATATTACAGCATTGAATGTCGTAATTACCCGGAAACATGAAGTCATAATTCAGAGAAATATTTTCTTAAGAACTTAAGTTTGTGTGTAATTAATCCATACAATGTGTTTCAGTTAGTGAATTGTTACTGAAATAAACAGTAAAACGCTAATTCATTGAATGTATCTGTGTATAAAAAATAGGCCAGTATGACTCAATCCGGGACATTAGAAGTAAACATTCGGGTAAAAAATGTTTTAGAAAAAAACTAAACAGCGCCCTGTTGTAGTTGCATTTCATTCCTGTAGGTGGCGGAATTACACAAAAGCAGAGTTTGTGGGTCAGAAGAAGAGAAGGACCAATCAGCGCCGAGTTTGTGTTTTTGAATCGGTCTGTTTTGAACGTAACGCGGTTGATGTCAGCTCGGGAAAACGGCTTTATTCATCAGATTTTAAACCTGGGTTCAAGTTGGCTGTTTAAGTCTGGAAGGTAAAGTAATTTCAGACTATATATCGCTCGTGTTTTTAAATAATTGCAGTTAAATATTTGTGTAGTTTGGTTGTTCGTTAACTGACTCCGTTACAAGAAAACCAACTTCAGCTAACGTAAGTTTCCCATAACTCAGACGTGTTTCAATGCTTTCTGAACGTCTTTAGCTGCATTATACTCTACTGTTATTATTCTAAACACCTCAATAATCTAAAGATATCAAACTACGAATACATGTTATAGCATTTAGTAGATGTTTCACAGGTTCTGATTATCTGCCTGATCACTGATCAGAAGCTAGCTTGTTTTCAAGATTTCTGGCTAAATAATGAACAAACCTACTCCTGCTAAACAATGTAAATAAACACAGTAAATATGGTAAAGTATAATAGTATCAGAGGCCGTTGTTGTTTATTAAAACATATTAAATGTTAATATTTAATATGAGCACTGAGCCGGCAACAGACTAAAAATAATTAAATGGTGACTTAATTAAAAAATATTACTGTCAGATAAACGCATATAAAAGTAATGGATTATGAGAAAACAAATTTGCACAGTAAATCAAAGTCTTAGATTTACTCTTCTATTCACTACTTCTAAATGTAAAACATTTTAATTCGGATAATAATTAGAATTATTATCTAATTATCTTAGATAGTCTAATGCTATCTAACATAACATTTGATAACTAGAACAAATTAGATATGATGTGACTGAACTGATTTTTTTCCTTTATAAATAACCATGGGATGACATATTTTGTGAGTTTGTACTATTAAAAATAAAATAAACTGAGTTGAATTTACTTGTCCTTATGATGAAAAAGCATATGGCGGCAGTGGGAAATAAATATTCCCTTTTAGAAGGAATTAACGTTAAGCAGAGCCTGGCTCAGTTGAGTTCCAAGAGGACTTGTACACAAAAATCGGTGTAAATACTCCTTCATGGGAGTATTTACACTGTAAACGAAAATACACTTTTACCGTCTTTTCTTTTATAGTGAAAAGAAAGAACTGGGGTAACGGCAGCAGCTGTTTAAATGGCTTGTTGTAGGAGTGAACCACAACTAACCAGAGAAGCATAAAGCAATATTGCAGCTGCAATGGAATTCTTTGGTGTATTACGTGATTGGGAATAGATCATTGTTTTAAATTTGCAGCTGAAGAGGTTGTTTATGCGAACTCCAGATTGGTCTTTGTGAGAGGATGTCACAGTCCAGCATAGAAGACTGGGTAAGTCTTCTTCTGCACACAGTGTGAGATTACTGCTGAGTTTGGTATCTGATGGTGATCCACTAATCTTTGTTGATGGTAGTCATCCAGTAGAAGAGGCGAGCGTACTCCTCTGAGAAGCCTGGAAAATGAGACTCCTTCATCGAGGATCAGGTCAAAGCCACAATTCAGCGGTGAAGCAGTGAAAGCTAGCATGGTGAGTTTGCACAAACTTTCAAAAATATTGACTTTTAGTTTTTTTTTATTTGTGGGGTGCTGTTTGGAAAGTTACACCGCCCAGAATTCCCAGATCATCAGATAGAAAATAGAGTTCATTTTTCAAAGTCATAATTTCTCCATGTTATTTATATTTATATATGTAAATATCACACAAAATATTTAATTAGCAAGCTAAATATTTATTTTCAGCTTAAACATTTAGCTTCAAAGTAAATATTCAGTAAGCAAGTTAAATTTTAATTTGCCATTAAATTTAGATTCATGTAATTAGAAAGCTAAACATTGAGTTTCAAACTAAATATTTACTTAAGCTAAATATTTAGCTTTCTAATATTTAGCCTGCTAATTACATATTTAGTCTTAATTTTTCTCATAACAGGCTACACAGCTTGAATTATTGATGTAATTTTTAACAGTGTAATTTTTGCAAACGGCTCTCTGTTGTTACTCATTACTAAATCTCTTCCACAGGCTGACATTCAACTCTGTGACACACAGACCCAGTTGGGCACTCTGACCGTTCCCGTTTCCATGGATACTACCCAGTCTGTGTGTGGACTTGGAGACGTCACATTCAAAACCTTTATTTGTTCCGGAGGTGAAGTTGAGATTTCACACCCCTCAGATGGTGGAGGACAGAGTTTTATTTTGCCTAAAGATGGGACTACTTTTACTCTTACCACCGAAGCAGAAGATTCAGTTGCTTCACCGAGCAGGATGGAGCAATCCTGCGGTGAACATGTGGAGCATCCATATAGCAACCGCAGCGTCGGACAGCCGGATTCTCCAATCGCCTGTGAAGCCGATGAGGAGAAATATTTAACGTGGAAGTTGTTCGGCTGTGATGGAGGAGAGGTTGAAGTTTCTGACTCCACTGGACTACAGGAGGAGACGGTTCCTCTGCCCCGGGAAGACCTCTGGGGTCCAGCACAAGACGACGGCACAAACTCAGGCTACTCCACCCTGCTGCTTCCGGCGGAACATGTCGATCATCTCTACTGCAGCAGTGGAAACGATGATATCTCTACAGCGCAGAGATCAGAAAACCCCGATGAGCTAACTCTGAAGCTGCTGAGCTGCAGCGGTGGCGAGGTAGAAATCTCAACGGACGCTGATGTTGCAGATGAGACTATTCCTCTTTCTCACACCTATTCTGGCTGCAACCATAGCATGGATCCGAGTGTGTTAGCCAGTGATTATGACCTGGAAAACAGTAAGGATCACTTAGATCATCCCTACTGCAACGTAAAATACAACTCCTTGCCTCCACCAGAGGAGGCGAACACTGTTCCAGACTTACAACCGTGCAGCGCTGAAATAAACTCAGTGCTACCTAATGGGCAGGATGAGAACTTTGATTGGAAATCAGGTGAATCCCAGGTGTCTGAGAAGATGTTGACTTCACTTAAAGAGAATTACAACGAAGAACAAACGAACGACCTGAAGAATGGAGAAGTCGTGTTTGATACTAATCTACCACCTGAGACTAAGGCATCATTAAAAGTGATGGATGAGATTCCTGAAAACACTCCTTTAGTTGCGTCCGACTGCAGCCATCTTGACTCTTCGGCAGAAACTCTACCACTGCAGCAGCAGCTGGATTCCAGATCATTCTCCGAGGCAAAGGACAGCGCTCTGGGTTCTTTGGGTCTCTGTAACTCTGCAGAAAAAGCTCCTCCTGCATCTCCTGCTATCTTAAAAGTCCTGTCAGAGTGTCCGTCAGTTGCCTCCGCCCTGCAGTTTCTCAGCCCCATCATGAAGAGAGCATCTCTGTCCGCGCTGAAGCGCCCCGTGGTGTCGGGTCAGGACATGTTTCTACGTGACGATTCTGCTCTGGAGGATGAGAAAAGCCTTTTGGCTCCTGTTGATGTTGACTCTATGGGGTTGTTGGCAGAGCAGCTCGAAAGCCCAATGCCCCGCCCTCTGCTTAACTCCACGGTTGTAAGTTCAAAGCCACAGGAGGTTTCTGTGAAGAAAGCGCAGCCTGAAACGGCGCCGCTGATTCCTGATGGCCAGTTTCAGCAGCAGCTTCGGCAGATGGCCGAGTTCCTCATGATGGCATGTGGAAAGATGAGCGTCGCTCCTCCTGCTGCCTTCATGGCCCCCTCAGACAGAGCAGATTCTCCTGCTGCCTTCATGGCCCCCTCAGACAGAGCAGATCCTGCAGAGTCCCACAGCGTCTGTGTGGGCACCAGTCCACTGAAGGTGGTGGACCACAGTCTGAACACGTCGGGAATATTTGTGAAAAAGAGGGAATTCTCTGTGACCGATTCCTGCACAGCGACTGAACCGCTCATCTGGAAGTGAGTGACGTCTCTTTCTTTTTCTTTCCAACTTTCTTTGAAACGTTCTTCTGTCTTTCCTTCATGTCAACCTTTCTTTCTTTTGAAGCTTCTTTCCTTATTTCTTTCAAAGTTTCTTTCAAACTTCTTTTCATATTTATAAACAATGAATTTGAGTCTGTTCAATCGATTCTTATCCTTAAACGTAATTGTGTTTATAATCAATCTAGGGATGGAATTTTATGCCATCCCTAGATGGATGGAGATGGATGGATGTAAAGTTCTCCGGTGTGGTTTCAGTTTACCCCCAGACAGCCTGGAGAGCCTCCCGCCGCCGGAGCTGAAGCAGAGGCTGATGTCCAGCATGATCATGGTGGAGGCGCTGGTCCAGCAGCTGGCTGCAGCCAGGGCGCACCGCCGCCCCTCTTCGGGCCCGGCTCCTTCGGACCTGAGAGAGAAGCTGGTTCAGACGGACCACACTGAGCTCAGTCAGGTAAAAACGCTGAACGGATAATAACTAGGGATGCAAGTTATCCCTAGTTATATCAAGTGATTGAGCTTATTGATCAACTAACAACTAATTGATAAGTGGCCATTTTCTTAAAAATCAGAGTTTTCGCTTGCATGAAGAGGGCCGACTGTCTTTCTATACCAACGGCAAAATTTTTCATAATATGCTGAATTTAAAAGAAGAAAAAAAGTCATTGTGAAACTTAAGGAGCTTGTCGGGTGATTATATTTCAAAACATATAACACTAGATGCACTTTGTGCATGTTTATGCACTTGCATCTTGCATCCCACACCTGGCCCTCACACGTGTAGATAGGGAAAATATAGAGTAAATTTTAGCCTAAAATCTTGTAAATTTTGAAATTACTCTCAGAAATGGCATAGAAAAAAAAACTTGTAAATTTCCGAGGTGGAAAAGGCAAAAATTGGCAAGATAAAACTCAGGAAGTTTGAGATTAATTTCAGAAATTGTTTTGGAGAAAAAACATGAAAATGTCTGCGTGTAGACTCAAAAATGTGCAAGAAGAAAACTTCAGAAATTTTGAGATGAATTTTGCATTTCCTAGAAAAAACTTGCTAATTTTTTGAGCACATACATACAAAAATTTTCAATTTTTGGAAATTATCTGAGTTTCAAAAGTTGAAAGTTTTTGACTTTTTTAGTTCAAAATGTCCAATTTCTTTCTGGAAGACTTCTGAGATCAGCCTCACAATATTTGAGATTTTTCTGGCAAATTTATCCCTCCTTTTATTCTTTTTTTTTTCTGCAATGGCCCTAATGTGCTGTTATATACACCAAACTCAGTTTGGACCATTTACAGTTCTGGTATGGTACTGCCATCTTTGTTTCTGTATCAACTGGCTACACTTCAGGATGATCAGCAGCACCCTCTGCTGGATGGTGGCTAAACTGCAACACTTGAAAGAAGCTCTAAGTGTTACTTTTGATTAACTTGATTAAATTGATTAACTTTACAAGTTAATCAATTGGAACTAATTTTAATCTAATAAGCTCATTAGCTTGTTTTGAATTTTTCTGATAAACTTTAATATTTCCATTCCTTGTTTAGACCACGATGTACAGAGATCTCTACATGGAGGCTCTGAGCCGGATAACAGAGCTGGAGCTTGATGGAAATTCCCTGCAGAATCTCGTCCAGGCAATGCAGGACATGAGAGCTGCCATGGTGAGACAAGCCTCAGAAATCACCTCAACATTTAAGCTGCTGTTGGGGTTCTTGAAATCCTTGAAAATATTTGAATTTCAGAAAGATAAGATAATTTAATAGTCAACAAGGCTGTAATACAACAATAAAAAGAAAACGTAATGCTTCAAAAAGACAATACATAAAAGTAACATCAATAGTTTTCAAGGTTTGGAAAGTGTTTGTTTTCTGTATAAAGTCATTGAAAGTGCTTGATATTCAAACTGCTCAGTTTTGTAGTAAAATGCAAACAAATGCTTAATTGAAAGCTTAAATTTGGAAAACTTTTCTTAAAGTTTAAATCAGATATTCTCATACACCTAATTAAAAGACAAAAATTTTTTTTATGACTTACGAAGTAAACTTTTCTTATTTTAGGTTGGTTAGAATTACCAAAATTATTTCTGTTTGCTAAATAAAAAATGACAAAACATTTTTCATTTTATGTTTGAATATTTATTATTTCTAATAGCTCAATAATTTATCTGTGTAATTTTATACCTAAAAAAAACTTTATTAAAATTGCATAATTTATTTGTTAGATTAGTGTTTTGTCCTCATAATCATAAAAGGATGTAATGTTTTAGTTTTCCTTGTCCCCGATGTAGAAAACCATCACAAGACACTATTAATAATGGTAATAAATGATATAATAGTGAATTGAAACAGGGTTTTTTTAAGTTTATTTGCATTGTTTTTATCTCCAAAGTGTGCTGCTGAAAAAGTTTGAAATCCTACCTTGAAAAGTGCTTGAATTTTACTGAAAAGTGTATGAATCCTGATCTGTGGATAGAGATAAAAATGATTTTAAACCTGTTGGACTTTCTCTGCAGTCTTCTTTGAGCAGCGACACAGATGCAGCTCTGTCCAACATGAAGAAAATGGGCGAAACCATCAGGGAGGACCACCAGAACCTGGCGTCCCACGTATGTAAATTTATATCTTTCAGCTGAATGAATATGCAAAAATAATTAATCCAACTTTGTTGTGCCGCTCTGTAGTACGAGCTCATGAAGTCCCTGTTTGAGAAATCAAAGGAAACTCAGAGAAGAATCCTGGAGAAAGTGAAAGAAGTTCTTCAGCAGAGGAACAGCATGGAGGCTCGGATGGAAGAAGCCTTCGCTGCCAAGGAGGCAGTAAGGAAAATACAAGATCAATATCTCATATTAATTAGAACTAAAAATATTCATTGAAATTTATCATTAACAAAAGCATACAGACTCAAGAAAAGGCCATTTTCTCAAAGAACATCACACTCAGAGCAGCAATTTATGTCAAAACTATACAAAAGTATATATTTTGCATTTACATAAAAAAAACTCTTAAAGTGGTAGAAGTTTTAGCTTCTAATTCTGCAAAAAAGACTAAATTTTGCTGTCCAGCTATTAATCAATTAATCAAAAAATGCATGCAACAAGTTGTCTTGTGATCGGAAGGTTGTAGGTTCAATTCCAGCTTCCTCCTGCCCCATGTCGATGTGCCCTTGGGCAAGGCACTTAACCCCAA
>CAEGAE010037505.1:0-67032 GCA_903067095.1 Girardinus metallicus
ATATATATATATATAGAAATGGGAGTGAAACCAAAGATATTGCACAAGCATTAATCTCTTAAGCATCAGCAATAAAAATATTAACATAAAGATTTTGATTCCCAGGTGGAGCAATGGCTGAAATAAAAAAAATTCTGAGAATTATGGAACAAAAAGAGAAGCAGTAGACCCCAAAACATTTCACCGGCCCTGAGCCAGAGGATCCAACTGGACGATCCTCCACTAATTTAAGCTGTTCACTGGAGCCAACTGCAGTCCCACTACCATCAGGTGACATCGAACAGAGAACAGCTGTAAGAACAACAACAACAAAAACAAAACATCTTCAAAAGCTTTATGTCCATCAGTGGCAAGAAACTGTCCATTTGGAGTCTGAACATCAATGCAAAGTTTTAACGTTGCTTTATAGGTAAATGTCATATTTGGTCTGAGATTTGCCAAATAACACAATTTATTATTTCAGGTATCGGTGTTATGCTTTCTTCTGATTTTCTGACAGAGCTCCCCTCCACATGAGCCATTTCACTTTTAATGGCCGCTAGACGACTTTAAGCAGAGATTTAAACTGAACTTAACATTGCTAAACTGGGTCCAGTTAAATACTAAACTGTTATGTAATTATTTATTTTTTTTTTTTTACCAACTTAATAAAGATAGGACAGTATGGTTTGTAGAGTCTGTTTTTAGTGTACATTCATCTCTAATGTTGTGCTCCTCTCCCCATCGGTCACTCTTGTGAGAAAAGAGGACAGAAAAAAGGAGAGAGAGAAGGGAGGGATACAGCAGGCAATTAATTGTGTGACCGGTGGGTGAAGTAGAAAGACAGAGAGACTAAGAGTGAGAAAAAGGAAGGGAGTGAGAGAATAATAAAGTGTCTGTAGTAGGCATTAATCTCCCTCACCCAGCAAGTGTGTCAGCGGAGGCTAGCTGGTGACTAATGCCACGTTTTGCATGCCGTAGTAACAGAAAAGAGCTTTCTCACCAGGAAGCTACACATCAAGGATTTAACTGCTGGTGTGACTGGAAGATGTACATGATGGCCGAACTGCCAAGGGACACAAGGAATGGAAAATAAACGACATTAATAGTACAATAATGGAGAATCAGAGCTGTGGTACCAGTGTACAGAAGGGACAGGGAGCTTCTGGTTGGGTTTTGGAGGCATTTTAATGTCCAAATGACAGCAACTGTCCCCAAGCTGCCTGACTGAACCTCCATCAGCAACAATGAATTATATATTTTATTCACTCATTCTATTTTGAAAATTCAAACAATATATTTGGTCTTTTCTTTTGTATTTTCTGTATTTCCACCCGATGTTGTGGCATCCACTCCCCTGTGATGAGTTCTTCTACCTTCATCCTTCCCACCTCTTCCTCAGTGTTTAAGCTCCTCTTTCTCTGGTAGACTCCTCCATCATTCCTTCCTGCTGGTTTCTTTTACTTCAGTTGATTCTCTGCTTCATGTAAGTTTCCTTTCTGGTTTATTAAATATAGATTGGACATTATCTGACACTCTGGTTTGTTGCCTGTATTTGGGCCGACCACCACCCATTAAACATGACAGAAGGATCCATCCAAGTGAACCCTCCTTTCATCTGATTGCTTTGTTCCAGCAAAGGTCTGAAATAAACCTAAGCCTGAACCTTCTTTCCAGTCATCCAGAGATTTTACTGGTCTTGTTGAGGAGGTAGAGTGGAACCATCCAGTTTTTCAGTGATCGACAGTGTCGCAGCTTGTTGGTAAGCCAAAGCAGCTGCTCATCAGCCAGCAGCATCCCCATTTCCACAGTCTGCCTCTGCAGCTGTAGGATCAGTTCCTGCTTCTGCCACTGGTGTGGTTCTCACACTGGCATAGCTGGTACTGCTGGAGATCTTTTTCCATCGTGGAGTCTGTCTGTCTTGGTCCTTCATCTCCGCCCAGCCTGCCTGGTCTTGATTTCCACACCAGAGTAGTCCGACAGGCTCCTGCTCTCCGTGGGTTCCGGGCTGCAGAGCTTCATCATGTTTCCCACTTGTCAGATTCCTCGTGGGTCGTCCTCAGAGCCAGAGCTCTTCCTGTGGTTCAGTACTTCTCTGTTCAACTCTTTCTCTCCTCAAACTGTGAATTATGGTTAAAAGTATGTCTTTTTTTAAATTAGTCTGTTGTTGAAGAAAAATGTAAATGTAAAATTTAAGTTTTGCAAATTTATTTTCTTCCTAACTGCTCTTACAGTAGTGAGGCATCACCTCAACACAAACACAAAATGGTTCAGTGCTTTCCAGGCACATAGTGCCACTTTAAGCACAATTAAGTAACTGTGTTAACTTCAACTATTATAAGAAGTACTGTATATATCAAACATTACTTAGAGGTTTGACTTCCTAATTTAACACCTTGAAATTGGGCTTCTGTCTTTTTAAAAACTCCAGCTCTTTCTGAAACTCCGCCTCCTTGAAGTCATCATAACACGGCTCCTCTGTTAACTCTTTAGGAATATTTTTACCGGCGTTGCACTAAGAAGTACTTTGCACGATGAGCTTAGCAAATGTTCAGTTCCACCAGGTGTTTGCTAATTGCTGCTGGCTAGTCTGAAGGAGCAGAGTGGAGGAGTCGTAGGGGCAGGCAAAAACTTGGAAATTGCAGCTTTGAGGAGGAGCTGCGCCTTGAAGGCGGGGCTAGGTCTCCCTGGGCATTTTGCATAGCTGAATAGTTGCCATGGAGATTCAAATTAATTTTTTGCATGAAAAAAATCAAGTCAACACTCAATATTACTATTAAAACAACAACTCTTTAATGCCTGCTGTTTTTTCTCTTTTTAAAGCAACACAAGTCTGATTTTGAAGTCTGCAATCATTCTTGACTTTTGTCAAAGAAGACAAGGAGATTTTTCTCTGCTGAACTCACAATGACTTTATGAGTTATTGTTTTCGTTGGCAGACCAAGCAGAAGGGAGAGGAAATGAAACTAGGGAGTCTTGATCCCCACATATGACCTCTTACTCAGAGACATGCACACAAACTCACATGGTCACAAGCTCCTGAGCTTCCATCAGCTGGATGATAACCTGACTTTAAGCCTTTGCCCCAAGCAAACACCTGGTCATGTGCTGTGTATTAAAGCTGAAGGTGTGGTAAAGGGGGATATTGATGAATTATACTGGCAAGGTAAGCAAAGGTCATGGCACAACTTAAGGAGTTGCTTTATGAACTTGTTAAGGTCAACCAACATGGATGACTCAGAGGAGCATAAAACTGCAAAAGTCATAGATGTTGAGGTCCGATGGAAGACAAAGGAAGAAAGTAAGCTAAAAAATTAGCAACGTATTTCGAGTGCTCTGCCATTACATCACCATGCATTTGACTGTAGACAACACATTTTAACTTTCAGATGTATATGTACCAAAGCTTTATTTAGAAATTTTGTCATTAGATCAGTCACAGAGAGAGAGACAGAGGTTGTGAAACAACAGTCTTTAGTGAACATGAGCATGTTTAGACGTTCAAACAAGTTATTATGCTAGTAGCAGTTAGCTTGGTTCCTGAACGTCTCTTTGAGCTAACTCCACTAGTTTATGAATTTGAAGGTGGAACACAGAGAAGTTTACTTTGAGATTAACCACATCCAGATAATGGAAAACTGTACAAATAGTTTCCAGGATTTGTTACAGATTTACCGTCGTCCACTATATCATGGAAATTTCTTTTTATATTTCCCTTAAAAATTATTAATACCTGAATATCTTTTTATTACAACAAAAAATAACCCAAATATCAGCATTTTTTTTTCTACAGTTTGAGAATCATGGTTCTATATGGCTTTAAACAAAATTCAGTACTTAAACTAGACCACTTTCTAGACATGTAAGAGCTAAAATAACTTGCTGGTGGAGAAGCATTTTAATCACTACCAGGAGGAAAAGCCATGAGTTGGAGGCAGAAATGCAAAATGTCTCACTGTCCATCTTTTCTCTTGTCATTTGAAATCTGCTCACCAGTAAAGCCTGAGGAATTAGGGAGAAAAATATTTTACAGGCAAAATAACAAAGTTTTAGACTGTTATAATTGCTATCATTATTGCAGTTTTTCTTTTAGGGGAGTGATTGTTTGGAAAACAATATCCTCTTGGCCTTTTAATAATGGAATGATGTTCCTCCACCCTGTGTCAGTATGTGTGTGTCTAAAGAGTGGCCCTATTGATCATAGCCAATGATGGGATATAAGGACAGGGCTGGCCATGGACATACCAAATGCTGAGCTTCTCGCCGTCCTCCTCACCACCGCTCAGGCCAGCACAGGGCCATTTGTCAAAGTTTTATCTGATTCCAGAGGTATTGGATCTATCAGTCACTGGCTATGAGAGAGGAGATTGACCTACTCCATGGGCATTTTTCTAAATTAGACCTAGCTCATCCAGAAATGCAATAGTCTGCTATTATACTACAAGTGACAAAAGCATTGTCTCATTAATGCTGTATATAACACTGGAACTTGTCAGTAAGCAGAGATTTTGTGTGAAGCTAGAATTTTGATCTGTGTAAGAAATGTTAAGGTGGCGTCCCTGAAGACTAAGTGGTTTCTTCCCCCTCCCGGGGTTTTAGATTGCCTTCTGGACTGACAAAGCACCTGCCAGGGATTCATCAACAATCCCATCCATCTGTCCATCAGCGTGGCGGTCCACTCGGTCATCAACAGGTAATGCCTAGTGGCCCAGCAGGCTGCCTGATAATGAAAGATAGGAAAACATCACACACTCTGTCACCCAGTGTTAAGGCCCGTATGTATCCAACTTAACTCAAAGCATGCATCTCACGTTGCCTTCTCTGCATGAAGCCCTTTTTCTTTCTTCCAGTTTCATTTTTTCCTATGATTCAGATGCAGTTACCATATTTGTAAACACATCTTCAATAGACGAACTTTATATATTAATAAAAAGTGTATATATGTTGAAACTGTCACTGTGTGGTGACAGCTTGAAATGAGACAGGCAATCTGTGAAAAAAAAAAAAAATTCTCTGCCTTCTCCCAGGGCTAACTGGAAATAACCAATGAGAGCCAGGAGGCGTGTCTTAGCGCTGTTAATCACCCTCTCCCCTTGCTCTCTGCTACACTGCAGCTAGTAGAGTCTGACGTAAATGCCAATGCTAGCTAGAATGGCCACCAACGATGGCGAATAAATAGTTTTCTTGTAACAGTGAGTTGTTTCTCCACCTTTAGCACCATGAGGAGCACGTACACGAGAATGACGGACATGGTAAGCCCCTCCTCCTGGTTCTGATTGGCTATTTTTGGACAGGAGCGGTTGGTGCATTTCTTCAGACAATAGTAGCACAGGGAGGAGGTGGAGGACATTAATCTTTCCACAGATTATCTATAGAAACATGGTGACAGTTTTAATAAATATGTAAAAAAAAAAAAAAAAAACTTTTCTAATAAAAGTTATGTACAGTGTCTTTAAGTCAATAAGTGGGATTTCTATATTTTCTTTTCTTTTTTTTGGTAAAAAGAAGAGTTACTAGCTTGTTTTTTTTGTTTTGTTTTTAGTTTAAAGTGCAGCCGTTGAGCTAACGAGCAAGCATTCGGATACATCCACCTAAATTGGCTGATTATCTTTAGCTTGCTGGCAGACACAAATGGTTAATTGCCACTTAATTAGTTGTTTTACCCAGCATGCCTTGACCCTCTTGGGACAGGTCTCTCATTAAAGGCAAAGTTTCATTGAGGATGCTCAGGAACATTTTGTGAAGAAAAACACAATTATCAGCATTTAGATGCATACGCTTTAGAATAGGTGTTAATTTTTCCAGACTTCACAGCTAACCCCTTGGAGGGATCACCGGTTGTAATTTTGGCCTTCTGCTCTTAGAATTTACTTTTCTGGTTCACAGATGTAGGCACAGGATGGTTACTCATTATGTTTCACTTCTTAACAAAACTTGCCATTTTAACTTAATTTCTTCGGCTTTGCGCAAATCCATCAAGTTTTGAGAAGATTCTGCAATAGTAACTTTTCTCTTTTCAAATTGAAGTCATGGTGGTTGCATTTGTGATTTTCACTGATGCCCAGAAGCCCCAAAGATCCCCCTCCGGTAACAGTTCGGAGTCAGTGAACATCCCTCGCTCTGGCTCAGCACCCTCCTGGCTCCATCAATATGCCCCCAAGTTTTGACAACAAGCCAAGACACACATACATGCTATTACACTTCCCTATCAATAGGACCTGGAACTACAGACATTAGGTTGATTGAGCTTGCTGGCAGGAAGACAAGCCATTTTCCCTCGTAAACTTTTCCCCCTGCCTTATCAGTCACACTTCAAACTGGCAAGTCGAACACCCCGGATCTGAAAACTTCCAGTCAACGCTTTTAATTCGGCTCGGTTCGATGCCCTTCTCCCTCCGTCCTTGTCTAACTGTGAATCAGTTTCCACTGACTAACAGCAAAAAAAGGCAGAGATGTGTGGCTTCCACCATACAAATATCGGCAGTGTGTCATCAGAATGAATGAACCGCTCTTGCATCGCAACTGCCAACTTGTCAGCCGCGAGCTGGAATGCATGACTGACACCCCCTGACTGGTTGATTTAATATAAAGAGATGGAGGGAAAGAGGATGGTTGTCTGCTTTCCATGAGATCCGCTAGAGTGGGAGGTGGAGGAAGAGGTGTAAGTCTATTTGTCGGAGACATGACGCGCTAACTCTCTAGGTATGGGCCTGTATGCCTTGTTAGGGGATAGGAAATTCTTTTCAACAGAAGGGGAGTTAGCATGCACTTTGTTATCACTTCACCCTGACAAATTGACTCAAACAGTCATCAAATGGTCTAGAAGAAGATGTTTCAAAAAGCAGTGTCAAAACAAATCTACGAACTTCAGAGCAAATCTCAGAGGTGCTGGCTGATTCATTTGCACAAAACCCAGTGTTATTAATGTAGCCTGTTGTTTGGACACACACGCACACACTCCCACACCCCTGCGCACGCAAACACACACACACACACACACACACACACAAATTTAGACTTTCATCAACTCACTGCTTAGCTAAAGAAAGCAAAAACTGCATCTGGAGAACATTTTGCTGTGTTTTGCACCATTTCTTTCTTCCAAATTGCACACATAATAACAAAATGGAATGATTGGTTAGAAATGTCTTGCAAATTTGTTAAGAATGATAAAAATAAAACAATGAAATATATAAATCTACACTAAAGACTTTGCCACAACTCTCAGAAATGAGTCTAGTCCAGCATTGATCATACTTCAGTTGGTTCTGCAACTTGCCTGGAATCAATAGCTGCATTTCCATTAAGCATAACGTTGTGCAACTTGAAATGATAAGAACTTTCCCCAATGGAAACACGGCAATTTTCTTTTTGATAAAAATGTTTTGGCGCTAGGGTGAGATGGTTTTATGGCCATATCGAAGTAGATGGATTTTGAAAACTGCAATGGAAACACTTTATTCGCATCACACAAGTCACAAGATCAATATTACTGCTGTTGAAAACCACAAAGAAGATGACAGGAAGTAGTAGGAGGATGATGACTAGTTCTTGTTTTTCCAGATAACATTGAGCTGGCTCCTCCAGAGCTCTCACAGCATCACACAGTTCATAAAAAAGTAGTGTGTCATTGTTATGCGTTGAAATCTTCTGTAAAATCACAAACTAGAATTTCCACAAAACGCCGCATACATAACCACTACCAAGTAGGCAGGGCTTGTTGCTCCAATACCTGAATAAGCAGTGGCACCATCATGGTGTGGGTGGATGTTTTTCTACTGCACAACTAGATGACTTGTTTCTTAAAAAAAAACAAAAAAAAAACTTGCACTTGAATCTAACTGAATATCTCTTGAAAGGCCTTGATCGGATCTGCAGAGATGAATAAAATTAACAAAAAAAAATACCCAAAGCAGATGTTGCAAGCTTGTGGAGACGGATTAAAGAAGACTTAAGTTTGTAGTTGCTGCCAATGTGTTTTATAGGTAAAGGTAAAGGTAAGGTATTTTTATTTATATAGCACATTTTCATCAACAATGCAATAGAAAGTGCTTTACAGGAATTAAAAGTAAATACAAATAAAATAACAAACCAAAGGAAAGAGCAAAAGAAGAAAAAGAATGCAATGTTGATCTAAAGTAAATAAACTAGATAAACTAGATACTCCTACTCGGGGTTGGTAGATAAGTATAAGTAAGTATCCTCTGGTCTAATTGCTTTTCTGGTTTGGAAGAATAGGAGTCTAACACATAGTTACTAAGATAGTTTTTCTGGATTCTAAGTTTGTTCTAAACCATGTTCTGGGTTGCTAAATAAGTAAGTAAGTATCCTGTAACACATCTACCTGGTAAACCTTCACTTCCTGTTTCCACATTACTTCCTGTTTGTCCTCCCAGTTAGTCACCTTCCTGTCTGTTTCATTACCTGGAAACTAATTCCAAGAATCTGCTGATCACCTTGTACATTCTTGTTGTTGTAAATAAAACTCCTCCCCTGGTTTGTGGTCTGAGTTCTCATACTTCATCCATTTCAAATTCATGAGGGAGTGTTGTTCTGTGTGCAGAAATTCAAGGGATGTGAATCCTTTTTCAATGAGTCTCCAAATTTCCCACTGAACAGAAAATTCACCTTGGTTTTAAAATAAAACAAACTGCATTCATCTTATGATGTTACATAATAAAATACAAACAGCTGGATCGTGTCAGTGTGAACGCTTGCTTTGATTTTAGAATCTCCCCCAGTGTCATGAGTTCCTAAGTGTGTCAGCATGACGTGGCCTCAGCTTCTCTTTGGCAGTGAGGTTCCAGCTTATTCCGCTTTAAAAAAATAACTGCTGTGCAGCTGGATGGTGACAGGCCAAAGAGAAATGCATTCTGTTTCAGCATGTAATTTCATGTTACTGAGATCTGAACATTATTGCTCCCCCCTTCCACCCTCTCCCTCCTTCTTATGTTCCAATTTAGAGATAGATCAATATTCAGCTTTGTTTATCAAAGTGACAGCTCCTGGATATTGCATTTTGCATTTTTATGTTTTTTTTTTCTTTATAAGTGCGTATTAAAAGATAATATATCTGGAGTCTTAGCTTTATGGGCTGACAAAGGGTGGGGAGTCGCTGTTAATAGCGTAAAACAGTTGAGGAATGGCGGCCGCTCCGTTTGCACATCCGTTGCTGTAAATATCCATCACACGCATCAGCATCAGTGTTCGCCTAATGAAGACACTCTCCTCTGGCAAGTGTCGTCGATAACAGACACAAACCGCTGAGGAATTTCAGTAGGGGGTTTTGCATATGTAAGTGCACACATCGATATGAGTGTGATGCTCAAGTCCCAAATCATGCATTATTTGCAAAGCAACCGTAAAGAAATGACAATGGCAACCCCGTGCATACAAATCAAGGCCCATTACCCATTTCAGGCTGTCAGTTAGCATGCTGCCTGTGAAGGGAGACTTGGCCGAGGGGAGTCATATTCAAGGTCCTGATAAATGCTTTGGCAGATTCCCCTTGTGAGTGATGGAGCGCTAACCCTGTTTGGCTTCTTTAATATACTCGTATTAGCATGAATAAATAACAGCAGTGTACGGGCGCAGCAAATATTTGATTGCGCCTCCGTAGTGGGTTGGTATGTTCTGTCACACGATGCCACCACTGCTCTCCTGGTGTCACAGTCTGGATAGACTGACATTGATCTTTATCACCTGCTCCCTAAATCAATAATAAAGCCCCAGAGAAAGTGGCATAGACAGAGAGACAAGATGGGTGGGTGTGCGTGGGTGCGTGTGTGGGTGTGTGTGCTGTTTCAGCTGTGCCAATCTACTCTCTTTGTTTTAGACTTGTTTATTCAGCACAAAGCTCAAAAAACATCCTAAAGATCAACTGCATTTTGTTACCATCAGTGAGCCAAGACTTCAACAGGACCAGAAGGAATTAAGAACTACTTTTAGCACAACTTCTTAGGCCCAAAACACACTGCTGCCATCTGACTTTACACATTCTGATCAGATCTTTAGCTGACACACAGTCTCTGTCACCACAGTCCCTAAACAGACCAACAAACAGTCGAGAGCAACTGTTCAGGTGAATATGTGCCGGAAATCCCACCGGTGGAAACACCAGTCGGTCCAGCAATAAACTCAGAGATACGCCAACAACAAAGAGGAAGCTACTCACTGCTAGTGATTTTATGTCAAAATATATGGCTTAATCAAACCATATATTTTTGTTTCACTAGGTACTCTATTAAAAAGAGATGCGTTTTATGAAAAATTATTACTAATAAACAAAAAAGAACTGCGTTCTTCCACTGTGTGCAGCTCTGGAATTTACCTCTACCAGATAAACCAATACCTCCTGGTTGCTTTAGCAGTCACTCATCACTCCGTCTTCTTTGCAGAGTCTGACCTGAAAGTCGCCCTGAGGAACAGGATCCAGAACGCACTTAGATTATTATGCAACGTAAATAGGTGACTTTATCTAGTTTCTCACAGCCAGGACAAGAAATCACATTATTCTATTGCTATAAACAGCAACAAAGCAAAAGACAAAAAAAAAAAAAGTTTATCTGATAAAAGTTTTACAAATTTACAGTTTATGTCAAAGGTCACAGCGACACTTTGCTATAAAAACACACAGTATGGACAAAGAGGTACACCAACGCCATTAAAGTGCCAGTGTGACAGCTGCATACTAAATAGCCAATTAAAGGTGTGAATATATGCGTTCTCATACCAAATAATTACTCATAATAATGAATGCAACGCTGTGAGGCTGCTGGCCACATGTGAGGAGTCTGTGTATTGTTTGGCGTGTAGTGTTTTGTGTGTATGTTTCATCTGAATATGTTCAATTGCAAAACAAAAATGATCAAGTTACAAACTTTTAAATCTAGACCAATTGTGTTATTTTTTATCACCAACATAATACAATTAATAATGGCATTTCTCACTCCTCAAATAAATAAATAAGTAAAAAAAAAACAAGTGGAAAATAATGTTCACATATTTTAATATCTTTTGACTTTCCTCATTCGGACATCCTGCATAATGTGAAATCTGTGTTATAATTGATTTGACACACTGATAATTATCAGTTCAGTAAATTATAAACCCACAGATTCATGTGCAGCGGAAGAACTTCAAGTTTCCCATAATTCCTCTGTTCTCCACCTCTTGATCCCTGGATGCAGCAAACATGAGGCCCAACCTAAAAATGCTGCGTAAAAATGGTCTCAACTGATAAAATATGATTTATGGAATTCGCTTTTGCGCAAACCATGATATTTTTTTAACTGAGTGGCACAAATATATAAAAAGTAGCAGGAAGCACCAGATGATATAGCTAACTTAGAGAGTACAAAGTTGCATATTCAATTACTCTAGAATCCAACATAAAAATAAAAATCATTATTTATCTCTCTTTGTTTTAAAGTTTTAGAAGACATGATGCCATAGGAAACAAAACCCTCCACAAGTAACACTGACGGTAGGAAACACAATTAGGTCACCATTTAAATTAGTCTGCTACAGATGTTTTTTTGGAAATGATCAGAACATCCACCGTACAAAACAGTACGGTGGATGTTTTGTACGGTGGAGAGTACAAGTATGTGCAGTACAAAACTCTCACAAGTTTTGTACTGCACATATGGAGGTCTGCTACAGAATTATTGCAATTACAAATTAAGTATTGCATCAGAAAACTGATGCTTTGGTCACCTCAGGATACTGATTCCTTGAAACTGAAACCTATTCCATCACTTTCTATCTGATTAACACAATGAATAACAGCCTGAACAACTGGAGGAACACTAAACACTTACTAATATCTTTTCAAGGTGGTAAGTTGATCCTTTTTATGGACATAAAGAAATGATAGCAGTAACTTTGTTCCTTTATCTAACACATACCTCCCCTCATATTTAGACCTATGTTACACTAATTCATTAAAACATCTGCATAGCAAGACAGAAATCAGTAGCTATGTTTCCATCTGTCATGAAAATTCCGAGCAAACTTTTAAAAAGAAAAAAAATAAATCATATTAGGCGTGTTTCTATTTTCTGATGTGGGGTGAATTGACCAGGCTATGCAAAGCATAGTTTTGCCATAATTTACAGAAATAAAGCCTGAAAAACATTCATAGGTCTGTGTGACATCTATCATATAAAATCTTTCACCTAATGATGTGAGTTGCTGAAATGAATTACAGCTTCAGTAATATTTATTGAATATGACAGCATGTTAGATAATCAGAAATTGTAATTGCTCATGAGTATAAACATCAGTGAATGATCAAATCCCATTGTTTCTTTGAAGCAAGTTGAAGTTTGGATTTATTCTTCTTTTTCCTCTTTAGGATAAAAAGCTTAGAATTCATTTACCTGAGGCAGGACTAAGTCTATTATTTTTGCTGAGAGATTTTTAGTTTTGTTCATATTTCTTCTATTGTTATTTTCTGTTTCCTTTACAGATCCACTCACAAGCTTCTCCTGTGCTACTCCACTGAGTGAGATGGAGAGCTGGCACATGGGGAGCAGTTCTTATCTGATGTCATTGTCCACACTGCCTTCATGTGAGCATGCGGTGGACGACTCTTCAGTTGAACTGGTGACTCAAAAGGACAAATTGTCCTGACCGAGGCACAAACAAACAAAAACCCCTAATAGCTGCTGGATGCCCACTTTTTTCAGGACAAAAACCTTTAAGTAGTGTCTGTCAAGTCTGGATCAACTAATCCTTTGCATCAGCAACTTAAAAATCCTGATTCTAAGTCTTACTCTCCAGCATTTCTTCCTGTGATTAAATAAGTCACCTCCAGCTGGTTTCTTAAAAATAGGTGAATAGAAAAATGAGTCAGGAAGGAGCTGATCAAATATCCATAAATGTCATCTCTAAATGTAGACAACAGTGTGATAGGGCTATTTGGATGAATCCCAGCTGTTTTTTCCTCCTGATAGGAATGTCAGATAGGAACTTTAACCTTTTCTTTCAGATAGAAGGAGCTAAATAAACAGACATGTTTTAACACCCAGAGGACATGAGCTGTCTTTACGTTTGAGCAGTTTACCATCATATTTTTCTTAAGCTGTTTACACAATATTAGTAAATGTGAAAGAGGACAAAGTGTTAAGTGTTTTCAGTTATATACACCTTATCACAGACCGCTCAGCAAAATCCAGAGAGAAGTGGATTGGTACACACAGGCCATCAGTTCGACCAGAAGCTCTCTGTTCACAGTGCAAAATGGTAACTGACATTTATATTTTCCATTGAATTACACCTCATCGCAAATTCACTTTGAACAGTTTGAAATCTTAACTTCTTCTCCGGCGAAGTTAAGAGAAGAAGTTCTCAGAAAGAAGAAGAAGAAGAAAAAAATTAAATAATTGACAGCATGGCAGTCACTTTACCCCAAAAGTCTTGATGTGTCAATCATTAAGCAGTGATCTGAGGATTCACAAGAACACTTAGTGGAGAAAATCAAAATGAAGTAAATAGGTTAAAATGTACATCAGTTATTTATCACAAACCAGATCAGCCTGAGACACATTTCCTCCTCTTTCTTGCTTCCAGCTAAGAGCAAATACTGACACGTGTACTTCAAGGCTCGCCACTGCTTCTTCAAAGTGGGGATCTGGTGCGATTAAAATTTCATAAGGTCATATTAATTAGAGACAGAATATTTTTTTTTTGCTACGAGAGTGATGAAGAAATCAAGAAAAAAAAAAAAGTAGAAGAAAAAGGCCAGGAGGATGATTTTGATTCGGCTGGCCTCAGAATGAACGGAGAAGGTGAAAGGCGTTGGGCTTTAACACACGCTTTGTTCTGAGGGCAGTCTCTTTGTTCATCAAACCCATGAGTAATTTGCTCACCCGCCCCCACCTCTCTCTTACATACACACACACGCACACACACCCGGTCTCTTCAGCCATATTTCTCCTTTATTGTATATTCTTTTTTAGTTGAGTGCCGCTGATTTGAAATGCTAATTAAACATATTTTTAATGTATTCACTTGGCTCATCAAGGCAAGCTCATATATCAAAGTGTCTAAAGTTGTATTGATGTTGGATATCAAAGAGGTGATTACTTAGAAACATCCACAATTCCTTCCTGTTAATTGTGTTTATCCTGATCTGAAATCATTTCTGTAGCGCTAGCGCGGCAGCCATGAGGGATTTTTCCTCTTTCTTTTTGTTTTCTTGATGGGAAACAGGAACAACACCTGCTGGTATATGCGTTTTCCATTTGCCTTCTCTTCTTTCTCCCCCCCTTTTAGATAGTTGTCTCCATTTTTCTACCAGTCTTGTTCTGCATGTGATAATGTTGCTTTATGCATTAGCAACAGCAACACTGTAAGCTGGTGCTAATGTATAAAACTCGCAAACACACACACACGCGCACCCCCTCACACAGCCTTTGAGCAGGTGAATGCGTGTGTGTGTTTCCACAGTGTGTGTCCGTAAAAAAAAAAAAAAAAAATCCATAAACAACAAAAGATGAACTTGAAAATACATGAAAGGAAATAATTCATTAGCAGCCCACTCCACGTTTTCCTCATTTCACTCTAATTAGACTCAAAAACAATAAGAAAAGCTTCATTTCGGTTTCAAACAGCAATCATAATAATGCTGATGGTGAAACACTCATAACAGTGCCAGGCACTCGATATCAAAAAGGGATCGTGATGAGCAAAAAAAGATCAGCCATCAGAGGATCCTTCCTTTTTATTTTCCACTTGAATTTTTATGCATTCTTCTTTTGCGATGGCAGCAGTGATTTCCACGCGCCTCTCTTCTTTCCCCCTCCGTACTCTGTGTGTGTGAGATATAACTAATGCCATTAACTCTCCCTGCCACTTTCCAGGTCACTAATTCTTCAGCTCTGAGTTCATTGTGCCCAGACCGCAGTGCTGTCTCCATAACGAGGTTATTTCTGGGTTATTACCCTCCTCCGTGATGTGGCACCTGATGGGAGGCATGAAATCGATATAAATCAAAAACAGTTTGCAATGAACAAATTGAATTATTGGCTAATTTTTGTTCCCTTCTGTCCCTGAAATCTCCATATTTGTGTTAGGAGGGGGAGAAAAAAAGAGAGTTGAGAACATTTCATCGTTTTTGTCTGGAATGGAGATGTGTGTGTTATTGCTTGTCACTGCAGTTACAGCGATGTTATGAGCATTTCACTCTGAATGCAGAACTTTGTCCTGGACGTGTTTAGCAAGTTAACTTCCTGAAACCTGAGTTCTTGTGATAATCTTTGCAGAGCGGAAAATATTTCAGAGGAAAAAAAAATATTTTATACATTTCACAGCCAAGTGGGCAGAGAAACACTGAGTTGTGCTTTGCTAGAGTTCCTGTAAGCACTTATTAAAAATAATAATAAAAAAACGTAATATTTTCAGAGCAGCCTTCAATCTTTAGGATTTACAACAGCAAGAAAACGAAAAAATTTAGCATTAAAGTGATTAACAAAGGTTGATCAGTTAATAGAAAATATGATGTTATCACACACTTTGGAGTCTGTCACAAACATATTTCCATAGATCCCCATTGATTTATTCCATCTACGAAAAGGAGATCAAGTAAAGTGAAAGTTTCCAAAAGTGTGGAATGAGGGCCATCCGAGGCACTCAGAGAGAATTCGTCTGGAGCTCCACCATGATATGAAAGAGGCATAAATTGGCTTTGCTTGCTAACAAAATTAATGCAGATATGAATTTTATCAAAACAATTAAAGAAGAAAATTTTCAAAAGGATACCTTTTAAAACAGATAGACTAAATAAAGTCTTCTAAAAAAATAATACAACACAAAGTATTTATCTATTATCAGCCATGTTTTTGTATTTATTTCAATTTGTTCATATACATTCAGTGACTTTTTAAAGAGCAAATTTGGGAGCGTCCATGTATTACATTCAGAAAAAAAAAATCTACTTTTTTTTTTTTTTTTTTAAGAAAGAACGACCCAAATGTGTTGTTGGTGAGAATACACACCACAAAATCTGAACAAGTCTAATCGGAAACGATTTGAAGTTTTTCATATGTGAACAAATCTAATGTTATATTTCAGTTTTTCAGAACCCTTTTCTACAAAAATCAAGCTTCCTTTTGTTATTATAATGCATCTTGTTTATTGTTGAGCAGATAAAAAATGAAGTATTTTGTTTAAGCATTTCCCATAAAAAAAAAACCATCCAAACTTTTTGACTTTTTCATGTGAGTACTTTTAGTTTCCAATAATTAATTTTATCTGCTTTGCACTTTCTGTATCCTGAATCAACATACCTGATTCAGACCTCATGGTATGAAATGACAGGGGTTGGATGCCCTGATTTTACCCAAAGACACACAGTCCATTGACTTTGTATCAATCAGGTGACTATAAATAACATCATACCTGCAGTCAGGTGTTCCATTATTTCTGCAGCAGCAGGGATTGGTCTATGGCAGCTTTTGTGTTCAAAATAAAAACACTTAAATCTGTTATACATATTTGACATTTTTGTGCAAATACATTGAAAATGTATTTTTTTTATTTTTTTTAGTCAAAATTATGATACCATGAGAATCTCACACAGACTCGTGCCTATTTGCAAGTCAAGAAAATGTCATAATATGTTAATGAAGCCAAACAGGTGGCCTGATATGGTAAAAATGTAAATTTTCACTTGACATTCAATATATCAAAGTCAGCCTTTCGATAATGGCAGTGCGGTGAAGCAAAAAGCACGGACAGCGGTGCTCTTCTCTTTGGCTGCCACACCACTCGCCACTGGAAGGTTTCCGTGAACCCCTCTGCCACTGCGCCATCCAACTGTGGGCTACATTACCTCTGGGCGGTGGGGCGGTGGGGTGGCTGGGTGGCGGGGTGGAGGGGACGTGGGGCGCTGTGCTGAGCTTGCTGTTTCTGTTTGGGTGAGCAAACAGTTAGAGCCTGAAATAAAATACAGGAAACCAAACGGCCCATTCAGACCAAACCATGTAGATTATCGAAGCCAAAAAGCAACAGGCAGGACATTTGCAAAGCAGCTGGTGTTTAATATCTTTCTTCCATTTAATGTTTATTTGCATTTATGCTTTTAAGCTAATTTTACCAGCTCAGATAAACAGACAATCCCATTTCCAAGATGCAGGCTAGGGGAGCAGAAGAGTGGCTGGCAAAGAGGAAGCAGGTGACATTTGACTTTGCTGAATAAGCTCAAGGTGTGCCGCCTTCCAGGTTACAGAGGCTGAAAACGAGGTGGGGGTGGGGAAGTGGATGGAAGTTGTGGATTATGTACAGCGTGGTTGTTAACGAGGGAAGGAATGTGCATTAAGAAAGAGCAAAGGGTGGGGGTTGTCAGGGTTTCAACCTGGCTCATTATAGTCTGTCTCATTGGGAGGTGAAATGAGCCTTGCTGATGGCTCAGAGTGGAAGGTGCCGTCCTTGTCGAGGCGACTCATGACAGCAAAGGCAAAACCTTTATCAAGTCCATTAGCGGTTCTTGAGCACTTCCTCACTGCTCACTGTTCCCTTTGAGTGGCGTCTAATGTCAGTGAAACGTTAAAAGGAAATGTCTTCGGCAGAAGTGTTGCAGTTAAAGATGAAATAAATGATCAGTGGCGGCTTATTTTTAGGATAGAGAAGATCTCTTTATTTGGTAGACCAAATCGACAAGACAGGAGGTGAACGTGAAAGTTTCTTTGATTTACTGGAATTGGCTTCAGCACTCACAGAGACACAGAGACACTGATCTTTATCTTGTCCGCTTCACACTTGTCTGCAAACCTGCCAGTAAAAGCTGTAGATCATGACCTAATTAAGTAAATACGACCAGATCATCTGCAAAAAAACAGAGATGCGATCCTAAGGCCACCAAAATGGATCCACTCAATGCCTTACCTACCCCTAGAAATTCTGTCCATTAATATTATGTACAGAGTCAGTGACGAAGGGCAACCTTGGTGGAGTCCAACTCTCACTGGAAACAACCCGAATTACTGCCGTCAACGCGAACCAGACTCTGACACCGGTCATACAGGAACCTAACAGGGCCCGGTACCCCCCTGTGTCCTCCCGGACTCGCTGGAGGACACGGTCAAACATCTTCTCCAAGGTCATAAGGCACACCTAGACTGGTTGAACTACTATGCACCCTGCAGGACCCTGCAGAAGGTGTAGAACTGGCCCAGTGTTCCACAGCCAGGACAGAACACACACACAGCTCTACATCCCAGAACATTTTTAGTACTACGGATGGACGGCATGTTTTCTGCTGGTATGGAGCAACCTTCCACATCATCATTATTTGGTCATACACTATGGGCATTTACATAACATGCGTGATTTCAGGTACATGTTTCAGGTGCGTAACATGTTAATATTTAGTTGTGCCCATAGAGCAAAGTGTTTCCAGCCACCTTGCACTACATGTTTATATGCCTCTAACCTTACGTGTTGCAGATTTGTGTGCCTGCGTGTGTGTCGGGGTGTGTGTGTGCGTGTGTGAGTGAGAGCAGAGTGGTGCTCAGATGGCAGCTACTGAGGCTAATCCCTGTATGTGAGGGACGCGGCCCAGCCCCCAGTGTCACCCAGACACGCCAGGCCTGACGGAGGTGCATTCAGCCCGGCCGCTTAGTGTCACCCGTCCCCTGTCACTCAGCGCCATAATCACCCTTATGACTGACAGACAGGCCTTTTGCTTTGATGGTGCAGGGGATTTTAGAGGAGAGCCACAGAGCTGCAGTCATAATCCACCACTTTGTGTGTGTGCGCGTGGGGGTGTACATGTGTGGGTGGGAGGAAGGCTCCAGGAGGGCTGCTTTTTCGTAAGAGTAAAATGATAATTTTGATCCAGCTTAATGATCAAGATGAAGGAGATGGCACCAGAGATGGCGATGAAGATCACCTCGGTCGCACACTGAGCCAAAAGATGCGTCTTCTACAAGGATCAGTGGGGCAGCCACTCTGCTGAGGCAACGCCAGAGGGACCAAAGGAGGCAGACGCACAAAGCAGCAGATTTACTCGTATGTGCTTGTCGGAGTGAGAGGAAACCAAAAGAGCCTGAGAGACCATAGCCATGTCACACACTTTCTATTTGAAGCGGGAAAATCTGAAATACACATGTAATCGCGCGATTATTATAATATACATCAAGTGTCATCTTAGTTGATGTTCGGCGCGCGACAGTGAGTCATGTCTGAGTGCAGCGCTATCAACAGCAAGGTTGTTCAGAGAAATCCTGTCAGGCCTGTGACAGTTCAGATTCCTATTGACTCCCTGAATACACCCGCGTTCCTGCTGAGAGAGAGTGAGGAGTAGGTGTGTACCACTCACTTCTGTTGGGGAGGAATTTTTATTAACTTTGTCAGCAGTCTAACTTGTTTTGGATTTTCTTTACAATGCTTCAACCTTTTCATTTCCTTCCACGCAGTTCAGTTATATAGAAATTTGATGTGAAAGAACAACTAAAGCAGTGGATAATTGTGAAGAGAATAGAAAAGGTCACATTATTTTCAACTTTATTTTTTACATAAATCTAAAAAGTGTGGCATTAACTAGTAGTAAGTCTTGTGTAGATGCGTCTAAAAAAGCAGACCAATGTTGGTTGGTTTATCTCAGTATGAAGCCAGATGTTCTGTTTGTTCAGGAACGTTAGGAAACAAAGAACATGGAACACAGCAGACAGGTCAGCAAGAACACGGAGGAGGTGTTTCATGCAATATTACAACATTTTAAACACCTCACATAGCCCAGTTCAATGTATCATCTGATAACGCAAGCAGTATGTGATGACAGATAGTCTGATGAAGCCAAACTTGAACTGTTTAGCCAATATCTTGCAGCTGCTGCACTTCTGCCCTTAATGAATTTCCCTTAGGGGACAATAAAGAATATCTTATCTTATCTTATCTGCTATCTTAAACATAACAAAAAAATTTAATGTTGTGAAAAAAACTACTTACTAGGTTCTATTAGGCACATGCAGGAAGTCCAGATGGCCTGTAAATGTTGAATGTCATCGGTGAACTGTGAATGGACAACTGAACTCTGATGTGGACCCAAAAAGCGAACTCTGGTCTGCCTACAAACATCGGTCTCAGTTCGGTTGAGGCGAAGTCTGAACCGGTTTGAATGCAAATTTAAACGCCAAGCAGACCAGAGACTGCTACAAAACCAGGAATTGGACTGCAGCACAGGGCATTCTGGGTAAATACAACCAAAATAAACATGTGACTCTATATCAAAAGTTGGCTTAAACTTTTTTTTATTTTCTTTCTGTCTGTTTTTGACCATATGGACTTAGGTGTGAATTGTTTTAGCATTTGAGATTTTATTTTTCTTACCTGATATGCAACAGTATTTTAAAGATAATATGTGCTAAAGATTATTAAACAGAGCCAAAATAAACATGTGTGTTGAGTGCCAGCAGAAGAAATGGTTCCTGGTCTTCTACCAAAGACACAAGAAAAATCCTGCAACAGCTAAAATTTAATGCCACTCCATTTTTGTTTATTCCGTAAAGAAGGAATCTGAATTCAGTGTCTTCATCAGAGGTTTTCATGTTATTGATTTCAGTGGTTCTTGGCGTAGCACCCCCACAGGCTAGGAGGAAGAACAGGTTGCTCAGAGGGTTTGGTTCTTTTGACAGAGTACAGTATGAATGTGAATCATAACAGCTGAAATTGTAAGAAATGTTAATATTCTGGTCCCCAGTCGAACTGTGAATGAACCACTTACAGCCTTAACGGGATATCACCAGTTAAAATTCAAAACATACCATAAATGTCTGAAACAATAGGCATAAACAATAGGTGCCGATAGGTAGTTGTGACAGCTAATAACATAGACATAGTTTTTTTTACTGAAACAGACAATTAAAGATGGTGTAAACCCTGGACACACACTCACTTCCCCAGGACCTCACCCTGGCACTAAAGCCAGCAAAAAATCTTCGGGGATTCTCGCTCCCAAATATTTTTCTTTCCTTTTCCTCTTCTGTTTCCAATTGTGAACTCATGAGTTTTCTCTGATAGTGATCCTGTTAAATTAAGTGCCTGGGCTTTATCCGGAGCCCTCTCACCGTCACTCCTTTAATTTAGTCATTATAATTAACCATTAACTGGTGTCAGTTTCTGGGCCACTAACAGGCCCACTCAGTTCTGCTTGTCTGCATTATCACAGTTTGGGGGAGAAAGTAAATTATAATGAAGGGCTATATAGTCCAATTACTGATAAAAGCAGCCAAGTGCGCTCCTTGTAATTAGGTGCCAGTGTCCCTCCCTCCTTTTCTCTCTGACTTTCTTTCCTTCTTGGAGTGACATGTTTGAAAGGAATCTTTTGCCTAATAGCTATTTTTATTACAGTTAATCCTGCATTCTTAATCCAGCACATTTTCACAACAAGGACAGGAGATGTGTAACATATTCTCATCTGGAAAAAAAGAAAAAAAATGAAATCTCAATTATGTTGTTTTTGGTACTCAAAATTAACACATAGATGGAAATGTGGAGTGCAGTGATATGGGAAGCAAGTCAAGTATTGGTATTAGGCAAAAAAAAAAAGAGAAGTAAGTGCATTATTTTTTGGGGGTGGCGAAAGTGAGGGGGCTTAGTTGTCGGTGAAAGATTGTAGGACAGCGAGAGGAAACAGGCAGCAGAGAATCTTTCTGTTCCTGCTCTAATGGGATGGAGTTGAGCTGTCTCTTGTAGCTGGGTCATGTAGTTCTCCAGCAGAACGCTTTACAAGTCAGGGCTGGTAATTAAACTGTACGATCCAGACCCTTCCCTTTTCTCTTTTCCTCTCCTCCCTCTCTTTCTCTCTCCGTCTCTCTCTCTTCTGTTCCGTTCACTCTCTGGTGCGTTCTCTGCACTTCTCTTGTCAGGTGAGACAACATGCTTTGGAAAAGCGTGAATTAATAGAGGCGATGAGTCGAGATGAGGAAAACGAAGACCAAATTAAGGCAGCCAGAATGAGAATGGAGGAGTAGTCTTAATTTAAAAGACTGGATACAAGTTCTTTTTAAATTTTGGTTTCTATGGACATGAGCAAACTTAAGAGTTGAAGTATCATTGCTATGGAGCTTAATTCTTAAGGCCATCTGCTCCTTTCTGCACTCATGTACACACTGAGCCTTATTGTCTCAGGATTTGTATCGTAACATCCATCCATCTTCTAACACCTTGTCCCTAGAGGAGTCGGGAGGGTTGCTGGTGCCTACCTCCAGCTAACGTTCTGGGCGAGAGGCAGGGTCACCCTGGACAGGTCGCCAGTCTATCTCATTATCTTACCACTATAAGCTAAAATTAATTTTGGTCTTCAATGCACCAGGAGGGAATATCTTTAAAATATTTAAAGTTTGTTTTGTCTCAGAAAGATCCTTATATTAAATTAGCGAAATGCTGAACCATTTGATATAGTATGTTTGTTATTTATCACTTTATTACCATCCATTCATTAATAGGTAAAATTTTCTACCTACCTTGTTGAGAACAAGTACAGGTAAACATAAATTGTGTGTCGAGTTTCTGGTTTAAACAGAGCCTCCATTAAAGTTGAGATATACAACCTCACCAAACCAGAGAAGAACAGAAGCAATCTGCATGAATGATCAATGGTTATGTTTCCATCCTATTGTCACGCAAATTATGAGTGACCTCTTAAAATGTTGTAAATAATAATAATAATACAAAAAACTGAATTAGGCATGCTTCCATCTACAGGTTTGGAACGAAACCTGTAAGGCTAAGCACAGCTTAACCTCATCAGACGTTGTCGTTATGTGTGGCTGTTACAAAAAGGAAGAAGTGTAACTAGCATGGCGCACACGTCTCAGAAAATGGAGAGAGGTTTTCAGGAATGTGCTGCTCTCGGCCAAGTGGTAGCTTTTCTGACATGTCAAATAGCACTGGTGATGTTTCATGTCACATGCGTAAGGTCCACATAACGTTACTGAAATATCCGGGAAGAGAGCGACAGACTTAGCAACTCTTTCTGAAACTCAGGCAGGGTGAGTTAAATGTTTGCTACCTCAGAACTTATTCAATCTTCCCTCTAGCCCAATAATAAAACCATAAATTGAGCGTAAAAAAAAAAAAATTTAATTGAAAAAGCAAATTTCGAAATAACCTTCTCAGTTTCACAACATTTTCTAACGCGATTCTAATGCATAAAAAAAATGTTTATAGAAACATGTTTAATGTGTCAAAGAAGGTTTAATGTGATGTAATTTTTCTTTATCTGCATTGTTTATTTATCTGATGGGGGCTTTAAGGTAAAGATTTTTAGCAATCAATGGCAGCAATTTTACCCCAATAACTTCAAACCTGCCCCTAACTGATGGCTTCAGAAACAGAAACACAGCAGATTTATTGTGTGTTAAGGACAGTTTGCTACCAAACATGGAATGTGTTTTGTAGAAGGATAGTTTTCTAGGAGTTTTGGTGGCAACAGTCGATGGATTAAACGATGAATAAGTGATTTATTAGCTGCCGCTGTCATGCTGGTTAGATGGATTACTACAAGCCACCTCTGACCCCACTTACTAGCCCTGTGTCTCAACACAGAATTGTGTGTGTGTGTGTGGGGGTGTGCGTGCGCGTGGGGGTGTGTGTGTGCGTGCGTGTGTGTGTGTTTGAATGTGAGGAGGTTGGTGTGCTGCCCAGCTGTAATCTTGTGACAGGATGAGACTAGTTGATCAATGGCGTAATGAACACTGTATTTCATTGGGCCAATGAAGTGAGCGCTGCTGCCAGCAATGGCAGCAGGACCCTGTGTTTGTTTGTTGGGTTCAGGGAATGTTGTTGTTTTTATTTTTTTAGATAAATTATACAGACTTGAGGAAAAAAATGATGAACAGAACAAATTATGGATTAAACAATAAAATCTTAAGTTTTTGCCACGTGTTGACTCCGCTTTTGAGTCTGTTTTCATGACAACAACCATCACTGGTGAATGATTATTTTTAAAGGCCTTTATACCAGAAAGAACCAAAATTTAGCGGCATCTAAGCTGCACACAAACAGTCACTCAGAGAATGTAACCAGCCATAAAGTTAAACTAAAAATATTATCGAGGGATTTTATCATGTTTTTTTAGGAACAAAATGCCACAGGCAAACATTTTTTCTTTCATTTTTGCCTTTCTTTGACATTTTAGTGAGACAAAATGCTCTACTAGAATGTTTTCAAAAGAGGAGGCCGCCAGGGGGCACTGTGGGGAGCCTTAGAAAGTTGGATGGAAGATTAGAAAAAAAGAAAGAAAATGAATACATTAATTTTTTTAATCTTAAACTTTTCATCATTCTTTTTGTTTTTCATTATTCAATAATTTAAAAAACATATACACGTTAAAATAATTGGTCTAAATGCGATTTCTTATGTTCTATGTCTGATTATCTGCCAGTCAAGTTCATCAAGCTTCTTTGCTCCTCAAGCTACCATAGCTAGCCAAAAACGGAAAAGTTTCTGAGAAGAAAAAGACCAAAGGAACCGTCCAGCAGCCCCGCTGTGAAAAACACTCCTCCAGAAAAACATAAGCTGTGGGAATAACATTAAATTTGATGTGATTCATATTAAATATTTCATATTTTCTTATAATCAAGAGGAGATTGTGCTAAAAAATCTTATTATCTGGTAACAAAGTAATAATATTTAATAAAAGTATAATGTTTTAGAAGACAAACAACAAATACTGTTTGTCTTCTAAAATCTGTGTTAGAAGACAAACAGGAGACAGCAGAGTCAAGTAAAAGTGTTGCCAACTAAAAGTCCTGCATTACATCCTGACTAAGTCTATCCAGTTTCTCCTGTTGTCTCCAGCTTTGATGAGCTTTTCAGTTAAATGAAAAACAAAAGAGATGCAGGGGATTTTCACACCTTGATGTCTGCTGACTTTGTTATGAGAGCTGCAATAAAGAAAAGTAATATGCTTTAAAGATTAAAGACGACTTTAATTGTCGACACCATGAAAAACGCGCTTTCCTGAGGATGTAATTGAATGTCCCCATTTCACTGGGGGAATTAAAAATAGGTCATTTTATGTGTTGCTTTATTTTTGATTGAATCAGCTCTTAAGTGCTTGTGACAGTGAAATTAACAAATTTTTAGGAGCGCTGAGGAGTGTTCAGTGCCCAAGAATTGGAAGAGAGACAGAACAAGAGAGAGAAAATTGTTGGGGGAGGAAAAGAAAAAAAGAGACGGATGGAGGTAAGAGAGAGACGGGGTTGGAGGAGGGGAGAAGATGACAGAGACAAATGCCTCCGCATTGACAGCTGTCCTCCATTTTCTCACAGACAGACATACAAATGAGGACCACAAATCAAACAAATCCCTCCAAGATTAATTCTGGGCCCAGAAAGGCATGCTGGCAGGAATTGGCAGGGCTGTGGACTGATGGAAGCGGATGGATCTTTCGACTTTGATAAACTGTATCAATACCAAACACTTTAGATTCGGCTATTAAATGATTCAACATTTGCTCATGGGAAGAATGAACGGGCATTTGCTGATCAAACAGCTTGCATGACTGCCAAAGCAAAAAAAAAAAAAAAAAAATACTTTTTAAAGAAAATTCATTTTACAGAAACAAGTACAGTCTGTGTTTTGTGAAGTTCGGCAATCATTTATCTGTCTTAAATATTAAAACAACTTCATAGCTTTCAGCATCTCACACAGTCACAGTCCAATCCATCAATATCAATTAATGCCAATTACTAATCAGAAGACAGAAACAGTATGGCATGGCTCAAAACCTATGCTGACAGGCCAGGCATACAGCACTTTTCAAAATGTCAGCCAAGAGGCCAGCAGAGTGCCACAACAGAGGAGAACCTCTACGTCAGGGATGCCCAAGATGGGTCCTGGAGGGCCGGCATCCTGCGTGGTTTAGTTCTCTCCCTGGTTTAGCACACCTGGATCAAATGATGGCTCATTAGAAACCTAAGAAGAACATTGATATGCTGAGAAGGTTGTTTCTACCACCAGGGAGAAAACTAAAACATGCAGGATGTCGGCCCTCCAGGACCGATTTTGGGCACCCCTCCTCTATATAATGCTTTGAGTAAATAATGTTTTACTTTTGCATTGCAATCAGATGTTAGACCTATATGAAATCAATGTGCCCAATGGTGGGCCAATGGGGGATTCTACTTTGAAGGGAAATGATCACAATGCCTTTTAGATACAAAAACCTAGTTTGAGCAGAAAAAGACAACAGATAGTAACAAACTGACAGAAACACTGTCTGTCGAAAATAAAAATCTTAAGCTAAACTTGGGCGTATTCTAGTCACGGTCTAACCTAAAAAGTACAGATCATACTCATTTAAAACACTTAAACTACACAGCAGAAGTACATCCTAAATTAAACCAAGAATGCTTATAATTCAAAACCAATGTATGAATTTTAGTATTGTCTTTGACGGTCATTTTGATGCCTTGCCCATTTACATCCAGCACACATGTAGGTCGGTACAGTCTGAAAGATTTCCTAACCTTCACACATGTCATAAAATTCACACCGCCATGACCTTTCAGGCACTCACACAGTCACCGATTCTTAAATGGAGAATCCAGCTGGGAAACTTTCAGCTTACTAAAAGAAAGCAGGGCATGAGTCCTGAGCAAATCAAAAGTCCTAATGATCAATGTGTGTCGGATGTCCTCCTTCCTCAGGCCGTCTGCTATCAGTTAAATGTCATTTATTTTCATATAAAGCCAGAAGAGGCTCTTGAGGCAGGATGTAGTGAACAGCTGACAGACTTCCTGTCGTTTTCACCTTTTTTTTTTGTTTAACATTGAATTTGACAAATGAGCTGCATTATAACACATATTGCTGTATATTACTGTCATGTTCTACAAATTAGAACATGTGCTCTAATTACCTAATTATTAATCTAATTATTTCTGAATTTTTTTTTATAACATGACTATACAGACTTTCAAGAATAAAAATATTAAAATCAGTTTGTAGTTGTTTTGCTCCTTAGACGATCCATTGTGTGAGATGTACTTGAATGAAGCATCAAAGTGCGGCTGGCCTGGTCAGAGGGACTCCTCTCAGTGTCAGTGTGTTGCAGCATCTCATACACTGTGCAGCATTTGGACCTGCTTGAATGCTACAGGAAGCTGGATTTGGAGTTTAACTGATTTTTTCTCCAGTATCTGGTTTGTTTACATTCATCTTGTAGGTGTTTCAGGTCAGTGATTCAGTTCAGCCTAAAATTGAGTTAAAATATATGCATGCAGACATAAAGTTTGCTTCAGTGCACCTTCATTTCTCCATCTACTTATAATAAACCATAATGTTCCCAAATAGGACAGCATATGGATACCTGGGAGTTCTGCCTGTTGTGCTTTCATCAAAAATCTAAACTTTTAATAGGTATCTCACTATGACCTAATCACATTGAAGCTAATGTTTGTTAAAATAGGCCATTGATAGGAGAAATCAACAGAACTGTTAATGGGAGTTCTATATGTTCAGATAGATTTTAGGGAAAGGTGAATCTGATGATACATGAATACATAATTTCATTTGTAACATGACTTATCACAATCTACTTTTCCAGTCTGCAACTTAAACGTCACAGGCTTCCAGGCGACGTTTCCTCTCTGTAACTCTCGATGAATGCCAGCGCTGAAGTAGAAGAAGCCTCATTAAGAGGCACTTATAGATTAACCGGGGTGTCACGCCGGGGGAGAGTCGGTGGGTGTGAGGGTTTGTCTGCGAAAAGGCGGAGAAACAATGAGACTAAACCCCGCTGTGTCTCCCTTCTTCCCTCCCTCCACTGCTCCTCCAGCTCTTCTTTCCCCTCTCAAATGGATAATTCTGGTGATACTTGTGACAGGCCATGGTTTAGATTTTGATTTATGTTCTTCCAAAGCTAAAATCAAAGAATCCATCTAGTGCTATTTTATGGCAGTTGGGATGATGAATGGGCCAGTCTCCAGGCCAAAGCAAGCTGCTGTGTCTTTGCCCTGGATTTTAATTGCTAAAGTAGCCAGTCATTGCTCAAGATTCAAGACGCAATAAGAGGGAGTGGAACAACCCCCACCCCCAGCCCGTCTCCCCCCACCTCCCTGTCTATCGAACTCTTTCCGTGTCATTCCACACCTCTGCCAGGCTGACTCATACGATCCCTCGTGTTTTCAGTAAATTGAGGCAATGGCTGCTTTGAAAGCAAATTTAATGTAGTTTACAAACCGCTGTTAAATCATTCATACGGTGGCCATAGGGATCTGCTGTTACAAGTATAACTAATGGCTCATGTAATTGGCCCAACTTTGAAGTGTAAATTCCGCATTTATATTTAATGCATGGAAATACGATCTTTCAGCAGAACATCGGAAAACAGCTTGATACTATGCTTTTTTTTTTTTTTTTTTTACGTCACCTTAATTACTGTTCTATTCGTGATGTTGTTGCGGTCAGCGTTGAGGGACTTACTTTACCTTTTTGTGAGTCAGCCATTTTTTTATTATTATTATTTTTTTAATTTCTTTTTTTAACGTCCGCTTACAAAAATGAAGATCTACGGAGAAATGTTTTCGTAACACATTACCGCATCTTGTACAGCAGACAAACACATGTAAATAAAGTCAGATGCTCACGCATCTACTAACGGAGGAGAACGGCGCGCTGGTCCAGCCCTCCTGGTGTTCCGGTGCATGTCGTCTCACTGAGGAGAGACATAGAGAGACAGAAAAGTTGTAAAGACCTTCATTGCTTTTCAAACACCACCAGAATCAATGATGCAAATTAGAAAAACAAGCAGGCAATAAATTCTTTCACATCTGCGGAGCCTGGTGAGAATTTTTTAATAATTTTTAATAAAGCATAATTGTAGTTTGTACCACTGAATAATTTAATCGCATGTGAATATGGAGCAGAGAGGAAGGGGAGGAGGGTATACACATAAAAAACAAGTCCTCCTGTGAACATTTCTGTGTTATGTAGCCGTCTTTCAGTTGTGTGTGTGTGTGTGTGTCTTCACTAGATTTTCCTACAAGAAAGAGGTACTCTATTACTGTAATATATGTATGTAGCGAAGAAAGTCTGTCAGAAAACTGAATCTGGAACATTAGCATTTTTTTTTTTACTGTTAAGCCTTTTAGTGTTTATATATATATATTTTTTTAAAGTAAGAATCTTTATATTTTCTTGATCAAAGTTCTGTCTTTCTTCTATTATGCTTTTAAAAATAGATTTTTGTTAACTTGAAAGAGATTTAAGATTCAAATACATTAGATATAATCAAAATCCCTATAGAAGAAACCCTAAATGAAATAAGAAGGCAATAAATCAAAAGTTAGCTTGATCTGTTTTTTCCTTCTTTTTTGCTATCTATCTTTCTTGTATTTTTTGACTATATGGATTTAGATGTAAATTGTTTTCAATTTCAGATTTTCTTTTCTTTCTCTATTTTAAAGATACTATGTGCTAGAGTTCGTTAAATAGAGCCAAAACAAACACGTGTGTAATGCAAGCAGCAGAAATGGCTCCTCGTCTTTTACCTAAGACAAAAAAGAAACCCTACATCCGCTAAAATCTGATGCCACTCTATTTTTGTTTACATTTTGTAAAGAAGGAAGTTGCGCTGAGTGCCTTCTTCAGAGGTTTTTGCTTAGTTTCATACAGTGGTTCTCAGTGCAGCGCCACCACAGGTGAGGGAAGGAACACGTTTCTCAAATGTTTGGTTTATTTGAAAATGCAAGAAATGATGCAACAACTTTCTACCGGATTATCAGGTGTGAAATCACCCTGACATTTCTACCAAATTTGGATCTGTATGTTTGCATGATTGACAGCAAAACTCTCTTTTTTCTGGGTGGACCTAGCCCAGCTTTCAAGACGTACCTCCTCCTCAGAGCTGAGCTTCTGTCTCACAGACCCATCCTCTCCTCCAGTTAGCACCTTCCGACTAGCCAGCAGCAATTAGCAAACCCCTGATGGATCTGCACATCTGCTGAACCTATTATATGAACTACTTCTCACGGCAATGCTGGCAAAAACGCTGTTATAGGGTTAATAGAGGAGCAATGTTGTTTTGACTTCCTGAGTTTCTGTCATGATTCTGGCCTTTCTGCCTGCTCTGTTTCCCTCCTCAGCTCTCACCTCTGCAATCAAGCTCATCTGGTCCACCTGCACACTACTGTGCTGCAGTGCAATCAGGTTCATATCATCCACCTGCTCACCAACAGTTACATTCAGCACTCAGGCAGGCAGACAGTGCAAGATTTTTGAAAGCCCTTTGGTGTGAGTAGATATCCAGCGTTACCTCTTTGCCTGACCATGATCTTGACCATGTTTTGCCTCTTGGATTTCCCTGCCATGCCTAGCCCACGTCAGACACTCTACTGGTTTCTGTTTCCTGGACACGTCCCTGTTTCGGCCTCTCGACTTCTGCCGCGCCCTTGAATTTATCTGCTAAGATTGGCTTTACGTGCCCGATCTGTTACTGTGTCTGGACCTTGGATTCCAGCCTGACTCCCAGATAAGTCCATCTGATTCTGACCTGGCCCTGGCCTGTCGACACCCAAGCTCAATTTTCTCCCGAGTTGTTTTTCCCTGCAATCAATGCCCCTGGAGGCGATTGGTCGCCACAACTTCCCTATAAAACCAAGGACCTTCCTCAGCTTCCTACAACTTTCTGAGAAAGTTGTGGCTTACCCGTTTGAGCGTTCAACATCAAGTTACTAGCCACTAGTCCGTTTCTCCGTTTTCAGTGGTTCCTGGTCCGGCTGCTGGTCGTCCCATACCACCATTCTCAATAAACCATTCATTGCTTCCATTTGTGTGTTGGCTGACATTTCGGGTCCTCTGTTCTGAACATTACAGTTTCAGAAAGATCAGGAGTTTTTAAAGACACAGAGGCCCAATTTTAAGGCATTAAATTACAAAGTCAAATTTATGTTAAGTCATATTTTATATATAAAATATGTTTATAACAACTGAAGGTAACATGGTTACTTTGTGCTATAAATTGACACTTGGAAAATTCATAGCACTAGTCCTTTAACCAAAACTGACTGGAATCCAACAACTTTGCAAATGGTGTCAAATATTGCTTTTGGATGGAAAACAAAACTGTACAGTCTGTCTTTTGTGAAAAACATATATTTGGTCGTTAGAGAAAAAATGAAATGATTGGACAATCATAATTGTGTTTTTAATTGCATTTTATCCAATTCCTTCCTCCGAGTGTATATTTCAGCTTTTTTTTTTTTTCCTCTACATCAATTATTGAATCAAATAGGCTTTTCGTTCCGTTTCCCCGCTACCAAGATGCCTATGTAGTTCAAACCTAAGACAGTTGTAAAACAGCTGGTTCATGTTGTCATTTGGTGTCACCAACCTTCATCACATATCCTACAAAACCTGATGGTCCTTGTTTGTCAAAAATGTATTAGTTGAAAACCTCATAAAATATCCAACCCGGTGTTTGGTTGTGTAACATGTCAATGGAGCGTGAATTTTCATAGCGCCATCACTTTAAAATTAGAGCACAGGGTGTGCTGTAGACAATGTGAATATGAAAGCATGGTGCACCTGTGCACATGCAACCCTGTTCTTTGACATGTATTGATATCAGCTGCACTAGCATGACGCCACCACTGTCAGCAGATCCAACACCTGAAACACAGTAACAGCTGAGGAGTGTGTAGATGCAGTTGAGGAGAGGAGGAGGAGGAGGAGGAGGAGTAAGAGCCTCAGGTGAAACACAAGCCTTCTCGTAATTTATAACCATGACATGGGAGCCAAGTTTCTCTAAATGAGGCATTCAGATAGCCAAACCAGTCATTTATCCTGATGATTAATACAAATGATATTCGTAATAATAAATATTGCTGCCTCGCAGTGCGTAAAGCAGCAGGAGGAGGAAAAGTGGGGCCGAGTGGAGGAGGGGGACGGCTCCACTGTTTATTGTGTGGCAATCATAAATGTGGATTGCTCATCAGGTCGGGTAAAAGCAGCCGTTACAAGAGAAATAACTGGATTGTCTTAAGAAAGAAGGTGAAAAACTGACAAATGGTTTTGCTAAAAAGTGTTAGACATTTTTTGTACTTTCTTCAACCCCAGAAGGCAAGAAATTGAAATAAAAGTTAAGCCTTGTCTATTTTGATGTGAAAGATAACCCTGATTTAATAAATCTATTGAAACTTCATAAATGAATAGATAACAATATTTTAAAATGTATGCACAAAGCCCATGTAAAACTTTTAACAAAGAATATTGACAAACATTTGTTAAAAGTGAGAGCAAATACAAGTTAAAGGAACTGAAATGTTCAAAAACCTCAGATTCAGAAAGCTGATGATGGAAAGATGCATTTCCATTAAACGTATCAGTCTATGGAACAAACCTGACACTGAAATAAACCAATCTAAATCTCTGCATTTCAAAGAAATTTGAAAATTAGCATCAGCAAATGACATTGAAAAAGCTTAAGTTTTTTTGGTGTCTATCTTTGTCTTTTGAGCTGAATAGATCATTTTCTTTTTATTTGAGGGAATAAAGGGAAAATGTGTTTTTGCTTGTCTGAAACAAACAAAAACACACCATCGTCCTCTGACTACTTCCTGTTGTCTTCGTGGTTTTCACCCGTTGATCATGTGAACCCTGTGATGCGAAAACAGTGTCTCCTTTGCAGTTTTGCAAAATACATCTATTTTGATGTGAGGAGTGAAAACCTTTTTTTTTTTTTTTTTTTATTTCTGCTTCCATTAGGTGAATTTATTTTCGTAATCTCAACTTGCGAAACTGAATGGTTAACTAAAATTCAGCTAGTGAAAGATGAATTTATTTTAAGCCTTTTACATTAATTGACCTGAGACGTAAGTACACTTAACTGATTTCCCTTTGGGATCAATACAATATTTTTGAATTTGAAGGGTGCTGTATGTTGTGCAGTCATTCTGTCTTATATATAAAGATTACAGTCCAGAGAGATTATTGACAACCCAAATAAAAGCCATATAAATAATGCGTGCATATATGATTATTTAAGGCATGTAAAAGCCACAAACAACAGTTAATGTTTCCAGAAGTGATAGCCGTGCAAACCAGCCTAGTCAAATCAAGTCAAAACATTGCTGCTGGCACAATGTCTGAATTCTTGATGCTAATGCCACGTTGACCAATAACTGCAGCTGTCACTGCCGCTATGGTAACGCTGATTGTACTTCACACGCTCTACGTAAATAATCAAATAATTCAAGAAAAAACAAAGTCAGTTGATGGAAGACTTGCTGAAGAGTCATGAATAAAATTAGCGACATGTAGAAAAGTCTTGACAACTGACAGATGTGCATATATGTTCTGTGGATCTGCTTCATCTTCTCCCACACTTACATATTAAGCTGTTGTTAACTCGCACATGAACTCGAACGCCCCCTCCCTCTCTCTCTCTTTTCTTGCCTGTCTTTAAAATAGTCATTTGACATTTCAAACTAGGTTTCACATTGATGAACGCATGGAAGTTGATGAGGTGAAGAAAATAGAACTATGCCTCTGGGAATCAAAATAAAGATGGAGATGAAGAAGAAAGAAGAAGACTGAGGGAGCCAGTGTGGGCTGATGTCAGAGGCTGATAAAGTTTATGCCTCCCTGTCATTGTGCTGAGAGTAAACAGGCAGCGCAGCCTAACATGACATCACTAAGTAGGTTAAGCGTAGTCCCACGTGGCCATCGATCATAACAGAATCTAGCATATTCTTGCCCCTGCTAGGAGGAGAGGTAAAAGTTTTCCACTGTAGGAGCGATGACATTTAATTTTTCATATCTCCTCCGTATTCCTGGAATGAATTTTGGCAGACCTGATGCAATTTAACAGCTTGGCAGTTTAAAATTGGGCAATGAATCACTGGGATTCGATGGGAGTCAGGCTGCTGCATAATATTTTTCCTGTGTCAAGCGCGCCGGGTACAGTGAAGTTGGACGGCGAACCTTCACCTGCTTCAGCCCCCATTCCCGTGAGTTCACCTGTTCTTAACTACAGCTTTGTCATGCACAGGCACCAGTGAGGAGCCATCACAGGCCCATCAGCGCCACTTATTCCCCCGAGATGCTGCATTGTTTTTTTCTACGGGATTAATTCTAAAAAAACTTTGAATATTATGTAAATAAAAAAAGTTCATTGCAATGATTTGCAATGAATCATAATCTCAGTTTTAGTCACAATACAGCACAGCAAATATGTCCAATGCATATTTTAGAAAGTATCATAAAAAAAGAAGGTACTTTTGGATTTCTTGGTAGCAGCACATCTTCGGAACATTTGGACTCAGTTGTGCTCATTACTGAAAAAGCTTCCTTGTTCTTTTAGCAACAGTATGTGGAAGCGAATGGTGCATTCCACTAAGCTGGGAATTCAGACCTCTGATCTGCCTCTGACAAACTAACAATAAGGTGCTTTATTGGTCAGTGTTGTTGGTTAACATGTGACATTGATTTCAGACACACTCCTACATGTGATCCTTGTAAAATAAAAATGTTTTCACCAATGTTTTCTAACTACAGTTGACACAAGGAGCGGTCATATTGAAATTTAAAGTCGACCTAATGAGTCATAACTGGGAGTAGTCAAAGTTGCTCCAATATCCCAGTGGGAAATCTGACTTCTGGAGGTGTTCCAGTTGATTTTTCTGACTGGGAAGTCTGAATTTCCCAGTTCCATGTGCAACTGGAAGCTAACGTATTCTCCTGTTTTCATCTGATGAGGGATTCTGTAGACGTTAAGCTGTCCTAACCTTAATTAACATAATTAATTAACATTTAATTAACATACATTTTTGGTTTTGTGACTCAAATGTCTTCAGTTGGTGACAGATGGGAGTGTGTATTGTTCTAAAACCTTCCTGAGTTGATGGTTCCCTTCCAGACGTGTAATCCGCCCATCCGATATGCAGCAGAGTTTGAAGATTATGAAATGTGCACTGATAACAGACCGGATGATTGTAGACTCGGCTTGGGGCAACGCAGCAACTTTTACTCTTCATTGAATTTGTTTTGATTTGTCTGACCACAGAGGGGTTTTCTATTTCCCCCACTCAATTTTATGAGTTTTAGCCCTTAAAAATAAATCTTACTTGCATGATAGAGCTTTGACCTGAATTATGCAGTGCCGGCTGATGGCCCAGAAGATCATAATCATCCAATATTGACTTTTGGCCTCAACCTTACTGCACAGAGATTTTCTCCAGAGCCAAGTTTTAACAATTTTTTTAAATGTAGATGCTGACCTTCTGACCAAATTAAGATATTCAAAGTCTTCCCTGAAAGGGCATTTTTCTGAAGTTATTCCACTGTTTTTCGCAGCCTGAAATGATGCCCATCTTTCTTCCTCTCTAATATGCTTTCTTTATTCCCAGTCCTCTTACAGACCTGTTGCTAATTCACCTAATTAGCTGTAAAATGCTCCTCTTGCTGTTTCCTGCTTGTACCACTTACTTTTACAGCTTTTATTGCCTCTGTCCCAGTGATTCTGAGATGTGCTGCTGCCATCAAATTGGAAAAGACCTTACATTTCAGAATGATGCACTGTGAATAAAATATGGGTTTATGAGATGTGCAAATCCTTGAATCCTGGTTTTATTTACATTTTACACAGCTGTTTTGGCATATGGAGCTTTACTTTTCATTGGTAACTTACTGACTTCAGACTTTCTAAGTATGTGTTCAGTTTCTTTTCACTTTGAAACTTGAATGTTTCAAAGTGAAACATTTAAGGTTTCATAAGGTGTCCAGTGTAAACATCCAACATGCAACGCTGACACTACAGAGCCACATATGAGAGAAGGCAAGGAAGAAAACATATTTGTCTCAATAAGAGTTTGCACAGTAACAGGCACTGTTTGGTAAAGCCCATCTGGACTACTGGTCCATCATGGCGCCCTCTGACCCTCACACAAAGAGCACGGCGTACGATCGCACACCACTGCACGCGCCCCAGAAGCTCTTTTGAGTCCGTAAAAGGCTCTTTGTGTGCTGTTAAAAGGTGAGGAGGTCCAGGGTGCTTGCACTGTATCTGATTTTTGACAAAGAGCACGCTGGGTAGAAATCAATAAAGCAGCAGTGATGGGCCGATGGGTCCCACTGGTACTCCTCCTGGAAGCTGAGCTGCACCCATAATCCTCCTTCTCTGCCTCCAGACACTTTCTGTTCTCTCCCCACCTCTTGCTCAGTGTCACTACCTCCCAGAATGAAGCTACTCTCAGCATAACCCCCCCTCACCTCCGCTTCTCGTCTGCCCCACCAGGCCAGATGAACCCAAATAAGCAAAGGATGGACTGACAATGCTTTTGACACCAGCCGTTTATTAGCCCCACTAAGGGAGAGATTGTAAAGGAATAGAAAAAAAAAATCTGTAGGAGAGAGACAGAGATGTGGAGGTAGGTTGGTAGAACTACAATTCTCCTCACCAGTGAGCTGCTTGGAGTGGTGTGGTGTTTCTGTGATGACCACCACAGTGCTCCTGTGCGGATTTTGTGATGCAGTAACTCTCTGTTCAGCAGCCTGGAGCAGCCACTTTTCAGGGTCACTGTCGGGAAAATTAGTATTTATTCTTGTAGAAAAAGGTTTTGATGAAGTGGTTTATTTATATGCTAAAGAATGTTGTACTCAGGTATAACCACTTTTCTATGTTTTTTTTTTTCTTTGTGCAGCAAAAGTACCAGAAATTAAGAAAAAATCTGCAAGACTCATCATATTAAATAAGTAATGTCACACAATCTTACCTTCAAACCGCGGAAGAAATGGTCAAGGTTTGGGTCTTGCAGTCTCGTTCTCTGTGATTAGTTGTGGAAGGACTTGGGTATTTTATGTATTCCACGTATAAAAACAATCACAATATTTAACAGACATTGACATGTTGAAGTATAAAGTGCTTGCAGTGCTGGAAAGAGGATTACATATACTCTCAATGGTCCTGACATTATTCATTGTAATGATTTATTTGTATAGTTCTTTATGGGAGCATAATATGTCAAACAATTTCAACAAGCTTCACTAAAAACTGTGGTTCACAGACTGTAGCAGCATGAATGTAGAACTAAAAGAGAGAGAATTTACAGGTACATATTCAGACACATGCACAAAAAGTGATACTTTTCTTCTGAGTTAGTGTTTGTTTGTTTCCTAACACCTTGTTCACGATGTAAAGCACTTTATGTGTACCATACAAATAAATTTGATTGTTTAAAACAAATAAACAATTTAATATTTGTTCATTCTAGTTCCAGAAAAAACACTGAAGTGGTTGGTTTTGTGGGTTTTAGAAATCCACATTGGACTTTGAATTCAGTGTTGAACTTTCATGTTGGAGGCAACACAATGTTTGAGTTGATGTTTGAGTGAATGATGAAGTCGCTTCAGGCTCAGGAAAATCATTTAAAAGTGTTCCATTTCAACTTAAGCTACATAAAATTAGTAGCTCTTTTTTGTTGTTTCAGATTGCTGAATATGAAACCACTTCTCAAACTGTAACTGTTTGGGCAAGGTGATAAATATGCATAGAGCGGAACTACCGAGACTGAGAGCCAGAGCTCATTTCTAACCGTCATCGGTGCATCTGGTTCAGGCTGAAAGGCTCTCCTGCCTCGACATACACACCCCCGTCCACCCACAGTCCCTGCTCTAGACATGTATTAGTCATTATTAAACATAATAATGGCTTTTAGAAGTCACTGTTTGCCTCTTTGGTTATGTGAATAATTCAAACAGAGAGGGAATGGTGGAGAGGGGGAGGCTTTAAAGAGGAACACAGTTCCAGTCAGGTGGGCCTCGTACCTGAGATGGCAGGCGACAGATGAAGCATTTTGTCTGCATTATTTAGTTGATTCTGTTCAACTTTTTACCGCTGCCACACTGTTTGCATTCCTCTGTTATTCCCTGTCCACCTGCTCCGCTCTGCTTTCTCTCTTCAATCCCAGTCTGACACTCCCAGCTCCACACCCCGTCACATTCGGTTCAAGCAGCGTTAATTATGGCCGTTCAAGCTGTTAAGTTGTCGTCTGACGATTAACAAAGTCAAGCTCCAAACCCTGCACTGCCACTTACTTTTCTGAGGAGAAAACAAAGTCAGAGCTGTAGTGTATGTAGGGGTGTGTGTGCCGGGGTGTGCTTGTGTGTGTGTGACAAAAAAAAAATCTGGTTCGTGACAGCAATTGTTAGCACCAACAGTAGGGCTATAAAAATTACAGGGGTCTATTCTTTCACATTCCACTCAGTCGCGGCATGTGAACACACGATATGAATAAACCTAATTTTGTGAAATGTCTCCCCTAATTAATTTCAAGAAGGCAGTGGTTGGCTTTGAATGAGAACAGGATGTGGATGCTCATCATCATCGTACTTGTCTTGAGACTTTGAGCCGCACAAATAGCCAAGTGAACAGTTGCAGATATTTGAGCATTGCCCTTCAACTCTGCTGGAGGGCCATTCTGACGTGTGTCCACATGTTTCTTAGCCACAGGACTGACAGCGTGCATCCATACACAAACACACAGCACCTCAGAAAATGGTGGACATATAGAACCTGGATCAGTGGATCCCGTCTGTACCGTCATTGTCGATTTGTGGATGAAGCGATCGATGCTGCGTGTTTTCAGTGTGATCTGTCATGATTACAGGTATGCAAAGCTGTTTTAGGGTTGAAAGTGGGGAAAAAAGGCATTTCTAATATTTTCAAATGACAATACGGTGTTGCTTATCTTGTCTGTAGCTATGATTATTAACAACTTACAACAAAAAACAGCAGAAACAATGAAATACATGGAAAATGGGATCATAGTCCAGTCAGAACAGCTGTCAACTTTTCAAACATCTGACCCAGACTGCCCTCAGATGAGATAAATTGTTTAGGATGATCAGGAATAATCTAGGAAACTTCAAGGCTGTCATAAAATCTAAACTGCTTGAGCGCCAGTGTCACTGTCTGTAGTGAAGGGAGTTGTTCATCAGCATGGACAACTGCTGATGGGGTTATACACTGAGAAAGAGCCCTTGCATTAAAGATAACACCTTAAAGCTGACCAGTTACCCTCATGGAGAAGTAAAAGATTGAGTTTGTCTTCCATAATAAGAATTCAGTCTGAAAGCATCACCTTGACTTCCCCAAACATAAGAACATTGGGCTAGCTCTAACAACTCTAACTCTATCCAGCCAGAGGTATGCAAGGACCTTGTGGTTGAGATGGACATTAACAGTTTTTTTTTAAAGCGAAACCCACAAGTACACTTAGAAACTTTTTTACGAAATTGAGGAAGTTATGTCAGATTATTCCGTTCACATCAAACTTTTCTAATGCAATACTTCAAAATGCACATAAAAAAATTTATGGATACATAAAGACTTACAGAAGGAGACAGATGAAGAAAGGTCCAGAAGCAAGAAGTTACCTGCACAAATCTTGTCATAAAACTTTTGCTTACCATACAATTTGTTTTTTTGTCCAAAATTTGTCAAGAGTTTTATTAAAGTTCTGTTTTATTTTCACCAATCACAAGATCCAGTTTAGAGTGAGTTCCTTATTATGCATCCGATGAACAGAACCAGAACCAAGATCCTGCAGAGAGGAACATGCCAGCTCTGTCCAAACAACAAGCAGCTTCCCACAGAATAAATCAATCTTCTGCTCCAGAAATCTCAAACTTTACTTCCCAAAGGTCGTTGTTCAACTTTTATGTGTTTCTCTGCTTTATCAGACCCGGTGTATTGTAGGTTCTCTGTAGAACCTGAATGTTCTCCTGAGTGGTTAATTTAGCTATTAGAAATGAATTTCTACTTGATTGATTTTTGACACATAAATATTATTTAATAATTTCTGTTGCTAAGATGACCATGACAAGTGTATGTGATTTCTTGAGAGTTTTGTTTTATGTTGGCACTGTTAATTCTTCCTTATTTTTCCTCTGCTATTTATGTCCTCTGCTTGCCTTTTGTGACTGGGTGTGTATGTGTGTGTGTGTCACCATCACTCCCAGAGATGCTACTTGGAAAAGACACATTTCCTCAAGACTCAGCGGGAACGCCAATCAGGGATCCGGCGCCGGTATGAGTAGTCACGATTCCGAGAGACGTCAAGCAGCCAGTCTGGTTTGTCGCCTCATCTCCCCTCCTTACTGTTGCTTTGTAAAATCACATTATTCTAATGAGAATGGGAGTGGAAAGGCTGTGACAGGGCAACGAAATAGATCGGCTGTGCGTCAAAAGGACTCAAATTTTATTCCTCCACTCTCTTTTTGAACTTGAACTGAGTTGGGTTGGGGTGAGGAGGAGAAGAAGAAAAAGAAGGAGAAGGAGAGAGCTATATGATTTGTTTTCCTCTGTAGCCATGTCATTATTCAGTTCATTTCACTTTCAGACAGTTTTACTCTTGCAGCTCTAAATCACCACACAAATATTCCATAAGAAACTAATGGACAGGAGAGAAACAAAAAAAAACAACAACATTTAGGTAGATTTTGGTAGGATACATTTAACTGGGGGAAAGGAGAAACAGGAAATAGCACATCCAACCGGACAGGTTGCTGACTCTGCTGTCTTGGAGATGTTCACCTTGTTCCAGATTGATTCCTGAACAGACAAGCCCTCTTGTGCAGCCAAATTCAGCCTGCAGAGCTCATGGTGTCATCCCATCATAAATGATTGATATATCAGCCGAGCTTTTCTCCATCATCTTTCCAGTTAAGTTTCAGTACAGTTGCTCTGCTTCATAAAACTCTTATCTGGTCTGGAAACTGACCAGGCAATGTTTTTGTCAAAGCTCTTCCTGAGCTCCGTATCATTACCTACAGTGTATGCTGAAAGTATTCACAGCGCTTCACTTTATCCACATTTTACCTCACCTTAATCCAAATTGTATAAAGTGAATCTCAAAATTCTACACATAAATGACACTTTATTATAATGTGGACAATTTTTAGAGTTCTGTCACTGTATTAAAAATTAAAAACCAATAAATCACATTTCCATAAGTATTCACAGCCTTTGCTTGGTACTTTCTTGATCCGGCTCCACTCTCATTGAATCTGGAGCCTCCAGCTCAGCTCATCCGTCTTCCAGCAGTTTGGTTCGTTCTTCTCTGCTGTCCTTTTGCATCATGTTGGATGGAGATGTCTGGCAGCCATTTTCACATCTCTCCACAGGTGTTCAGTCAGATTCCAGTCTGGACTCTCCAGGATGTTCAGTGTGATTCTGAAGTCTCTCCTTAGAGATCTTGTCCATGATCTTTGGGTCGTTGTCCTGCTGAGAAATGAACCATCTGAGGTCAGGATGCTCTGCAGCAGGTTTTCATCCCTTTGTTCATTGTCTATCCTGGCCAGTTTGCCACTTCCTGCTGTTAAAAAAACATCCCTACAGCATGATACTGCCACTACCGTGCTTCACTGTATGAATGGAGGAGTTTCCTCCAAACATGACATTGGCATTCACACCAAAGAGTTCAGTCTTTGTCTCATCAGACCAGAGAATCTTGTTTCTCCTGGAATGAGAGTCCTTCAGGTGCATTTAGGTCAATTCCAGTCAGGCGGCCATATTTGATCGGTGGATTGCTGTAGGTATGGTTGTCCTTCTGGAAGGTTCTCCTCTTTCCACAGAAGAATGCTGGAACAGAGCCACCTTCAGGTTCTTTATCTTCTCCACCAAGAAGACCAAGACAGTCGCCAGCTAGGACAAATCCTGCTGGTTCCAGACTCCCTCCATCGACCAATAATGGAGGCCACTGAGCTCACTGGGACCTTAAAGCAGCAGAAATGTTTCTGGATCTTTCCCCAGATTGTGGCCTCAAGTCAGGCTCATCACAAGTGGACTCCATCTAAGCTGCAGAAACATCTCAAGCATAATCAGTAGAAACAGCTCAATGTGGTGCTTCACTGGCAAAGGCTGTGAATATGTCCATCAATATGAAGTCTTAGTTTTGTCTTTTTCATACATTTTCAAAAAATTTCCTAAGCTTTCCCATTTTTGTCATATCTTATATCTGTGTGTGGAGATTTGAGAAAATGCATTCATTTAATACAAACTGGAATAAGACTGTAACATAAAACACAGACAAAGCAAAGCGCTGTGGACGCTTTCCAGCTGTGCTGCATTCCCATCTGCTCGCATGTTTTCTTTTTTGCCGTCTTCCACCACCTTCCATGAAGCTCGCTGTCCCCTTTAAGTCCCTCTGTGTCTGACAGTAATGTGACATAGTAATATCCAAAGAACGCCCCCATCGCTCCAACTCCATCCACATCAGTGATGAATAATGTATATTTTCTGCCTTATAAACATAATACATTAGTTAGAAGAACTAGATGTGTGTTCTGATGCGGCTCTCCTGTGTGTGCGAATTAATTAAACATGAATATATGCACATTTCTAAAATTTTGACTGACACTAAAGGTAAAAATAAATAGGTCATCAATAAGTAATTGGCTGAAAGATGGAAAAGTCTCGGCTGCCTCTTGTTTGGGCTCTGGGAGTGAAATGTCCACCTGGCTGTCAAGTGTAGTCTCCGACAGCCGCGTTATGCAGATTAAGGGCAACGGGGAGGCGTTACCCAGCGTGCTAATAGGTTAAGCAGTTGGGCAATAAATAAATAAAAAAATAGAACGGTGGAATATTCACAGCCAACACCAAGTCTGTGAACCTTTTTGGGCTGACAGAGACTGCGTAGACAAAGTCACCCCAAACACAGTACTGACTGACGCTCTGAATCAGCCTCAAATGCACTCAAGCTTCAAACCACATTTGTAAGGTTGATTTCATACTTGTATGAGTCTGTACTACGCCGTCCGTGCATCCGCACTCGGAGCATCCGCACCTAACTCCCGCTAATGTCCCCGCCCCCCGCCCCCCGCGCTCAGGAAGCTGGAGTTTATCCTTCACTGTTTGACCGTAGTAAAGAAGCTGCCAGTCATTTGCCGAGAATCCCGTAAATCTACAGAAAGAGGGGAGTAAAAGGAGCCAATTACTTTTAGATCTTCGCCCGTCTAATCAGAGCAGGGAGCCACATAAACTTTCACCTTCCAAGACCTCCATCGGTTCTAGTCGTTGCGCCGTCCGAGTCTGGAGGAGCATTAGGACGGCGGCGCATGTTGCAACTGTCTGATGGGAAATGTGTGTATCTAGGGGTTGAGTGTTTTTCCCTCACGTGTGATTCTGTGTATCATAAATTTGCGTGTTTTTTTTTGTTGTTTTTTTTGCAGCGGCTGCTTTTTCTTTTCCCCATGTAAGTGAGGAAGCGGCGTTACGAGAACAAGAGGGAGAGCAGAGCTGAGGATTTTTTTTTTTTTTACTATGAAGTTGATTGCCAAATCACGGAGGTTGGAGAAATTGTCCTGTCAGTCAGAATCAGGCTTCTGCTGGGTGTGTGTGCGTGTGCGTGTGCATGTGTGTTTGTTTTCCTGAGCAAATAGGAAGCTTGATCATGACCTTGATGCCCGCTTAGCTTAGAAACTAACTTGGACATCCACTCTGACCTGCTCTTCAACATCTACTTACTGCACTCGACGCCACAAGAGAACAAGAAGATGTTGGTACGTTTCCAGTCATGATGAAAAGAAAGTGCACCCTGTGTCTGAAGGTTCAAATATGGAAAAAAGTAATCATTCTAACTCATTTTTTTTCCATTATAGTGTGCAAAGTTACTAATGCTCACTAATGGTGCCAGGTTTTCCAGTCTTTCCTTGTTGGTTAGTTTTAGCTATGATATTTTCCTCTCCAATTTCTTTAAATTCATTAACATTTTTTATCAACTAATTTTACTTTCTGTTGTGCCAGTAGTTGATTCTTTTACCTAATCATCATCAATTATTGGTCACATAATTGAAACCAACTAATTACTGCTTAATTAATGTCACAGTCACTTCTCCAGGTAATAAAGACATACTTTAGCAATTATGGAAAAAATTATTGCTTATTATATAACAGAAATTAAGGTATTTTACAAAACAGCATTTAAAGTTGTTCAATGCATCCTCCTGAAAACTAACTGATCCTAATCGAACATCTTAAAAAAAAATCCAAACTATGGTTTTATTCTTGTCTGAGATTTGCATACTGTGAAAGTTAACAGCAAAAATAATTTTTTTCCTCAACATTTTAGTAGTGAATTCTGCTTTGAGCTGTCTTGAAGTTTGATTCATGCCAGGGCAGAGAGGTACTCAGGGTGGCCTTTTGCTAAAATGCCATAACAACGTTAACCTATATATCTACACAATGATGAGATGAGTCTCAGCTTCCCAAAGAAAGGAAGAAGAAAAAAAAGGAAAATCCATTATAAAGGCAAATGTTACCTTTGCATGAGAATTGTGATCCGACTAGTAAAGCCAGAAATGTGACTTTGGCACTTACTGGAGGACCACGCTGTCATGTGCATGTAAAGAGCTAGCTGTACACTCTTGCTGTGTGTGAAACATGGTGCTTGTGTCAAAAGCGATATGGATTTGTGGATAAGCTGTCTAACTGAAGGGCCCTGCAGAGACTTGTTTTTGTAACCTTTTCTTTGTTCGGATTTAGCTTTCTGGCTCTTTATGAACCTCAGATGTTTACACATATAATCCGTAAAACATGTAACCATTTTTACAGCATTTATCGAGAAAACGTTCCTAACATAAACAAGTCTGATATGAATATTTAGGTTTAGCAACTGAATTTAGGGTCAAAATCAATTTTGATGATGATCAGTTGTGTGCTGCACTGTGGCACAGTTATAGTTCTTCTTGAGTTTCCATTGACCATAAAACTGCACAAATTGGAAGTACGAAATTAAATTTGCTTAATGGAAATATGCCAATGTAAAATAAAAAACATCCTATTTTCTGGATGAAACGTTTTTGCTCTAGATAAAGTTGTTCAAAATTTGTGTATTTCATTGAACTGCCATGGAGACACTTTTTTCATATCGCACAAATCACACTAGTTTGGACAGCAGCAACTTTATGTGAAGCCACCGTCCTTGGATAATGTGCAGCTGGCTCCACCAGAGGTCTCCAACATATGAAATGCAGTTACTGAGCAATTATTTACTCAAAACATGGTTAAAAAGCATGGCGGCAACAGATGTCAACATTTCCATGAAATATATTCATATTTGAGCACTATAGGTCATCGTCAGTCATCAGAAGAAACATCGGCGTCTCATTCAAACAGGAGCGGATCTGTTTGGTGCAGTTTTTGGAAAATTATAATAAAAAAATTTACAGAAGAACTTTAATCGAAAATGGCCAACTTTCTGTTTTATGTGCACTGTGACATTAATAGAGGTTTCTGTGTGTCTAGGAGAGCTGTAGAAGTGCACCAAATTTCATGCCAATTCCCAGCCCAGGTTCTTTCTGCATGGAGTTTACATCGTCTCCCTGTGCATGGTGGGTTCTGTCCGAGTACTCTGGCTTCCCCCCATTGTCTAAAAACATGACTGTTAGGTTAATTGGTCTCTTTAAATTCACCTTAGATGTGTGTGTGTTCACCACTGGAGATAGACACCAGTACCACTCCCCTCTAAGAATAAACGTGTAAGATAAAGAATGGATTGATTACTTAAAAAGTTCATGTATTTCAATAACTAAATTGAAACACATTATCTATATTAATTATGCAGAGACTCACATTTTAAGTCTTATTTATGTTAACTATATCATCTTAAAGCTAATAAAAACAAGACATTTAAGAACATAATTTTATCAGACCAATAAAAACACAGATAACACTTTATTTGACGGGGTTTATGACATGACACTGTCATAAACATGACATAACACCTGTCATGAACTTGAAATAGTATGAATGTCTATGGCTGTTGTCAAGAAGTTACATTCGGTAAATAATGACACTTTTATTGCACATTTGCTCTAAAAGTTGCTTTGAAAGTCTATTAAAAGTGCCAGCTTTTGTAAATAATGATACTTTAATGCAAAATTTGTACTTTTAAAGGCCTTTCAATGCAACTTTTAGAGCAACTTTGCATTAAAAGTGTCATCATTTACTGAATGACACTTCATGATAACAATCATAGACATTCATAAAGACTCTTTCATGGTCATTAAATAGTTTTGAGAAAAGATGTGAAAACTGAATGTTGCTTTTCTAAAAGTCAAAAGAGGACTCTTAGAAAAGTCCTCTTTTGACTTTCCTGCCCTCTCTGGGCTGTGTCATCATATATACTTTCCATGCCCTTTTGATACTACACTGACAAAATCTGTTTTCATTTATATTCAAATCCTGAATTATGAAGCCACCAGCTTTCATTTTCATATTTGACTTACGGCATGACTGGGATCCTTTGTTATTGCATTCGAGGAGTGTTTGTATCAGAGGGCAGCGACCTTGAGACAAATCTTCTTATTCAGGCTAAATGATGGAAAGAGAAAGGAAACAGAGCAGAAAAGAGCCTGTAGTGTTCCCAAAGAGTCTCCAATCACACATACACACTCAAACACACCCCCACATTATCACAAACACACTAAACACAGAATGCCTTAGGCTGTTGTCAAAGGAACAGACATGCTTCCAGGCATGCCAACAAACACACATTCTCTTTTGCAAGGCTAAACCAAAATACATATAAAACTTCTCAGGAAACAGGTTCTCTAATTCATGAATGAGAATTTAAAAAATACAGCATATAAAATAAGTATTGCACACTATTTTTCTTGGTAAAAAATATTCTAACATTTCTTTTGACAAAAAAAATACAAATCATACCAGATGCTGTAACAAGTAATCTACAAATTGAAGTACAGCATGGCTCCGTTGGTAGAGGCTGAGGTTCTCATTGTGGTTCTTCTGGCTCCGATTCCATTTGCTGCTTGTCTCCCCCCCCCTCTCTGTTTGCTACTAGATTCACACATAAACTCATAAACTTATGTGTAATGTAGTGAAATGGTACAGCAAATGAGCATTGAACATATAAAGAAAAGAAATGGGAAAAGACATTGAGGACCAAGAATCCAGCTGAAATCCTTTAATATTTAGAAAGCATTCCTGCTGCTGCTGTGTGCATATGGATATTAACTGCTTCTATGTTATACCTGGAAATAGTAGCTACAGTTTTACTAACAAAAGCATTTAAAGAGAAATATACTGCAGCACACTTGTTGAGAATCTGAAGAATGAAACAGTCCCAAACACAAGGCTATGGAAACTTTGAACTGGGTAAAACTAAAACTGTTTACAGCAGCCCAGTCAGTCATCTGACTAGCATCCAACTGAGAATCAGTGGAAAGAACTGAAGGTCAGTGTGCCTGAAACAAACCCAGAGAACCTCAATGATCTGAGGTTTGAGCAGAAGAATGTCAGAATCACACCTGGCATAAGCAAGTGGTTAATTTCACACAAAAACACAGGATGTCTTGTAGCTTCAATTTCCGAAAAATGCCTTTTCCAAAAGGATTTCATAAATTTCGATGGAGTTTAATTTGTCCATGTGTTATTCCAAATGTGTTTTTCATATATGGATTAATTCACTTTGATTCTGTAGTATTTGTTGATTACGTCCTTTTATTTATCATAACATCTAGTCAGAAATTGACATCAGTAGAACTATTTGAATTATATTTACTGTGTTTCTGCCCATTCCTTTCCTTCCTCTTCCCCTCCATGCGGTGTCTCTTTATCAGCTGATCTGTAATGCTCCCTAATTCAAGGCCAAGCTGGGCTGTCACCCTTGGCTTCCCGTGTCGCTGTCACATTCAGACAGACACACGTTGGGGCACGCTGGTGCTTGTCCGTCCACAGAGACACAGACGGGGAGAGGCTTATCAGGCAAACCTTGCTGGTGAATTAGCAGACCCTTGAGTGATAAGGAGAAGCACGCCTGCTGACACACTGAGAAAAAGGGAAGGAGATAAGAGGGAAGCACGAAGTAGAGGAGCGAAGTGAAGTGGTGACAGCTTCTGTTTTGGCTCTTGTCATGTGGCACTTATTCCCTTTGCAGTCCAGAACTTCACAAATTACATTTTCTGGCTGATAATATGCACCTTATGATTTTCAAATCAGTAATCTTTCTTGAAATTGTAGCTTATCGTTTCCAGTTCTGACACTAGCAGTCAACCACTGCACATGGCTAATAAGGCAGGGAAACTCCAGCAAACCAACTTTACTCTCACTTTGAAGTGTTTTCTGGTTTTCATGAGTCAGAATGATTTAACGTGGACAAACACAGTATTTGACAGTTTAAAAAAAAGGGTCACACTCATGTAGATTCCTAGTCCTGCTTGATTTGAGGATATAGATACAATCTTTGATTAGATCTAGATCAATCGGTTACCAGTTGTTGACACTCATACAACTCCATTCATTGAACCAAAAAGTTCTTTCTCTACATCTCTATAACAGCTTGTAACATCAGCAAATACTAGTTGAGATCACAGAATGATTTTAACATTCCAGACCTGGCAACACATCCTTGAAAACATTTCTCTGTTTTCCTGTTTTCCAGCCATGCGTAGCATCAAAAAACTGAGAATACTACGCTTTGTGTAGCATGGTTCATTTGCTCCAAACCAGTAGATGAGAACACGCTTAAGTTTTTTTTCATTTTATCTGTATGTTGTTGCACAACCCTCCCTTACTCTCTCTACTCGCTCACTCTCTACTTCCCCTTCTGAGAGGGGAGATGTACTACCAGCTCTCCGTGTAACGGGTGAATTGAGTTTCCTAAATCTGCTGGGATTTACTCTGTCCAGAATTACGGTATACTCTGACGAGAAAGACTCGCCTGGTTTCTGACTACCTTCATTTAGATGTCCCACCCATCTTCCCCCTGTGAATTAGCCAGACTGAGCAGCCTACAGCCAACTAGTTTCACAAGGCACACCTGTTAATGGTCGCTCTTTCTCTTTTATTACAACGTGCACTTGTTACTGAACCAGGTTGGTTTTAGTAACTCGGGCGAATCCCAAGGATGTTGTTTACATAAAGTTTTGGGCTAAAAGCAACCTATCAAACATTCCACGTTTTACCCTCCAGAATCTAATATCATAGCTATTTTACGACCATCAAATAACTTTGAGGTGACTCATGAAATGAATGTTCACAGCATCTTTTAGATTTTCTTTATGCTAAGTATTTTATTAGGAAGACATTTTTACAAGGATCAGTACAGCTTAATTCAGAAGCAGAAATAATCAAATAAGTAAAAACAATCATCTAGGCTATCTTTCACTGATGCTGACACTCAGAACTGAAAAGGGAACCTTTGAGAGAGACGGAGGGAGCGTAGGACTTTTGACCCCCAGAACTAGCCTGATGATGAAGAAGGTGTTGCAGCAGGGGAGGCTCACAGCGCTGATCGATGAGGGCAGGCGTCCCTGCAGGTCTGATGAGCTTTCACCTCTGTTTGGATGGTGAGGTCACACAGGCCTTGGGGGCTGGCAGGTAAAGTACAGACTTAGAGGTCTTGGGTCTCAGAGTGACTTCTTCATGTGTGTAGTGGTCCTCAGCTTCTTGTCTTGTGGCTCTGAAGCCCACTTCACCTTGTCTCACAATCTTTCTGGTCTGTTGAGGTGTAGACGAGCTGACCTCTTGGAAGGAAGGCACCAGTTCTTCTTCTTCTTTGCCTTTGTTTTTGCCTTTATCTTCATCTTTGCCTTGGTCTTCATCTTTGTTTCGGTCTTTATCTTTGTGTTCTCAACCCAGCTGATGAGAGAAGTGCGATTTGAAGCCACGTGTTTGGGGCTGACGGGTTGGTCCCCATGTGCAGGACAGTCTTCGGCTCTGTGGCCTCGGCTCTTCTTCAGCTGCATAGTTCTTTGTTCATCTCGATCTTGGCTCAAAGCTGCCTGGAGGATCCAACCAAAGGTTCCTCTTTTGCACTCACCATTTATTGGGTTTATCCATCATTTTGGTGCATTTGCATTGGCTAGCACTGCTGCTGTGCTTGTTTCATTGGCTGACTGTTTGGACCGATGATCTCATATCCATCACTGTCTTAGAGACATTATGTTCTGATGTCTGTTCTAATGATCCAGGGTTGCTCAACGGTCCTTCTACTCATGTTGCCTGAAGAACTTTTTCTTTGAAAAGTTTAAGTTGTTCCGAAATAAGGCATTGGTCATCTCTGCTCTCCCATCACGTCCTTTTTCCCCCTATCCTTTCACCTACCATCTACCTCCAACACAACATCAGTGATGTTTAATTGGAGTTACACATTTTAGACCATAAATGTCCAAACCACATTTATAACCTTTTAAGTTTCTCTTTGATTTAGCATTCATTTAAAATATTATAACCACAACTTATTAGTTACTTTTATTATAATCATAATTTGAGTTATTACAGATGGTTTTCTGAAAAGAAACCAAGAATAATCCATTATTCTAATTATTCGATACCAAAGGTACAGTTACTTGTTTTACTTGCAAGTATTCCCACAAGTGTAAATGTAAGTGTAATTACAAGTAAACCAATATTGATATAAGTATTTTACTTTGGGTCTTATTCAATTACTCAAAATGTTTAGACTTCATTCTTTAAAACTTTCATGCTTGGAAATAAGGAATAGCATCAACTGTTTTTATAAATCTGCAAGCTGGAAACTTCCTCTTCTTCCAGGAAGCCTGCTGTTCCTGTTTCATGACACTCTCTCTGCCTGACTATGACTTCTTATGATTAGATAGAAAACAGAAGTAGAATTAAAGCAAAGTTTGCAGGAGACAAAAACAGCACACACAACCAGATTGATTTTATTGAAGTTTAAGTCTACTGTTGGGTCTTGATATCACTTGTGTGATTAATTTTACAGGCAACTTTATTTATTGTTACTGTTAAACTAAAATCTCCAGCATGGGGAAGTGGTATGATCTCAGGTTTTCTTGACATGTAACATTTTAAAATTTTGCTCAAGAATTCGCATGACAATTGGATGAAAACATAGCGGCCTTTCTTCCTGTCAAGCTACTAATGTAAAAAGCCTCAAAAAGTAAAAGAAAGGCTTAAGTTTTTTTTTTTTTTTATTGAAAGAGTTATGGCAATTTTACAGCGATTATGGATGGATGCTGTTTTTCAACGGACTTTGATGAAAATGTTAGCATTCCCTGGAGCACCTTCACTCCATGGTAGGAATGCTGCCATTTGGAAACTGGTGCTGTATTCCCTGGATACAGGGAATCCCACAAGATGAACTTCAGAGTCTGTAGTTCTCTTCTTAATCTGCTGCCTCCATGAACTGATCTCAGGTGAGCTGTTATCAAAGAGCAGAACAGTGATATTCTTCTGCTTGCATCGAATGCCAAATCGATGCAAACTAACCCTGAATCCTAACATCCTGTTCAGCTGCTGTTGTTCATGAAAACTGATTTATCAGCTTATTGTCACTTTATCTTTTATTTGTTATGGTGACATTTTTCATTGGTCAGGGTTGGATGTCAGTAGCTGATGTATTTACTCTCAACCATTAGAGTGAATATTCTTCTTTTATGCGTGGCACAACACAGCAAATCAGCAGCTGGAGACCAAAGCATTGTCCTGTCTTTATCATAAACTGCCACACTTCAGTCTCCCTGCCCCTCCACATTACGTCTGTGATGCACATTGGATTTGATATCCACTTTTGGCTAAGAGAGGCGTGGAGTCAGCTTCGATCGGCATCGGACATGGATGAAGCGCTCTTGACAAGAATCAGACCTGTCAGCTGCTGTGACGGCTGCCTGTCTCATCGGCCCGTTTCCTCTGTGCCGACAGGACGGCAGGCGATGATACCCAACAACGAAACGTTGGCTCTCAGATGTTAGCAGAGGGCCTCGGGGCGTCACAGACCCTGACAGACGCCACTTTATAGCTTTAATCCCAGGGTCTTAAAATGACACTTGACACAAATTGAGGTTGTCTTTTTTTTTTTTTTTGGTTGGTGAAGAAAAAACAGAAAAAAAAAAAAAGCGAGAGCAGGAAACAGAACCAGGAAGGCTCTTCTTCCTGTTCGCTCATCCTCATATTATTCTCAGAATTAGATGAGAGACATTTTACAAGAGTCAACTATTTATCAACATAAACGATTAAAAACGGTTCAACCAACTGAAACATGATGCAAGATTAATGCAACATCTTTGTCAATATTTGAGGAGATCATATTTTTATAGCACCAAAAAAAAAAAAAAAAACGTTTGAAATTCTTTTCAAAAATATAGACAGGCCATATTAACTGACACCCCTAAATAATCTTTAATTAAATAATTATATATTTGAGGAGATCATCTTTTTATAGCGCCAAAAAAAAACTTTTGAAATTCTTTTAAAAATATAGACAGGCCATATTAACTGACACCCCTAAATAATCTTTAATTAAATAATATTTTTTTTATTACAATGAATAAAGGTATCATAACCAAAAACAGTAACTTTTCACATTAGATCAAGTTATCCACCATGTCCTTCCACATAACAATAATTCCAGTGATCTAGAATATTCTGTTCTAAGTCTTTTTTTCACTTGCTGTGGTGAGTGACTCCAACCAGATGGCTTTTGTTGAGAGCACTGGCACAAAAACATCAGTCACTGCCTCTTACCTTATACTGTTTTGGTAGCGAATGTTGAAAGTGATACTTCACTATTTTGAAAAGGCCTTCTTTCACATCACCAATAAAAATGATTGATGTCTGGTGAGGCTTTTATGGTATAGCTGAGGTGAACATTTACCTTTCCAAACGGTTATTTTGTGTCTCTGGTCTTTTAGGAGTATACATGAGAAGTTTTAAATAACAATTATTTATTAACAACTTCTTCTTTAATCTCACCCATGGAATTTTTTTTAAATTAGCAAAACATCTGTATATGCTAAAAGGAAAAAAAAAAACAACAAGTCTAATGAAGACTCAACTTATTTACCCATAATAACATGATTATGTCCTTCCTACTATACCATGCTGAATTTTAGCATACTCTGTCGGAGGAGTATGTTTGGAGATTATTAAGTAGATATTGATTGTAATTTGATTAAACTCCTGCTAATTTGCTGCAAAGCTGCAAGACATTTAATCAAATAAAAATCAATAGCATCTTAAGAGGCCTCGGTACAACCCTGGGACGGGGGGGCTACGAGGTGGGTGTTATAAATTACTGTACAGAACAATGTAGCCAATAGGATAAAGTTGTACAACAGAGAAAAGTACGAAAGGCTGGGAGAGTGAAAATGTGTCATTCTCAGAGTATGCAGTGAGGATGGATGTGTGTCGACTGGGGAATAATTGCCCTTGTTTCAAATCCAGCATTTAACCAGTGTTGGGGAAATTATTGTCATTTATAATCTTCTGGCTGCTGTAAAGGCACATGGCAACAGGAAGTCTGACGTACCTGGTAGAGAAACTTTTATTAAATCCCTGGTTATCATGACTTCACATATTTTCCTGATCAACAGAGTTTAGGGCATTTCTTAAAAGGAAAATTATTTACTTAAAATGCAGAAAAAAAATTTGCAAATGTAGCTTTGATACATCCTAAGATGTATCAAAGCTAACATCTTAGGATGTTAGCTTTGATACACATCCTTCCACGTTTCTCACACCAAACTCTAACCCTATCATCACAACATGGCAGGATTTGACAAATCAGGATTTGATGCACAAGGTGATGATTTTTTCCCCCCAATCTCTTATTTTCAAAGCTTGGTGAGGCCATGGGAATTGTAAACTCAGTTTTCTGTGTCTAGCAGACAGGAAGGGTACATTGTGGGTCCCCTGCTGCTGTAGCTCATCTGCTTTCAGGCTGAACATTCACTGCATATCTTAGTTGTAACAAGTGATATTTTTGAGCTACTGTTTTCTGTCTATCATCTTGAACCAGTCGGCCGATTCTTGCCTGATGTCAACAAGGCATAAATGTCCACACCATTGCCAGTCACTGGATATTCCCTCTTTTTCGAAGCATGCTCATTAAACTTGAGAGAGGAGAGAGACTTCTGTATGGAAATCTGACCCCTGCACCACTAAAGTCACTGAATTCTGATACATTTGAACTTCAAGCATTCATTGTTACCAAATCCAGATACTTAAGACTTTAAATTGCTGCCATGTCATTGGCTGATTTGCTTTTTGTGTTAACAAGCGTATGGCTATGTGTACCTAATAAAGTATTGGATATTTTGTTACCACTTATTTTTTGCTAGTATTGAAATAAATGCTTACTGCAATAAAATATCACAATTAATACCCACATTTCTGTTTTAAAAACACGTTTGCTCTGATGTAATATTCTAATTTTAAATGTCAGGTTTCCTTAGCTATCAGTGGAAAATCAAACATTAATAAGCAAAAATTAAAGGATTTCAAATTTCATCTATATAATGTGTTTCACTTAGTTAGAAAGTGCCTAACATAAATGGTATTTTCAATGGTTCTTTGTATATAATAATAAAATGATTCATATTTATTTAACTTTAAGGAATTGTCTACTAAAAATTTTCAACCAATTTTGTTCACACAAATTCAAATCAAAATATATAAAACATTGGTGATGCCAGGCAGTAATCTGATGTCAAGTAGCAGAATGGTTATGGTCTCACCAGGGAAAAATTATGTCCAATGTTTGCAAAGCATCTAAGACCAGCATCGTGATTATACGTGACTTGGCAATAACCTGCGAGTCAGGGGGTCAACATGAATGTTACGTGCCAATTATGCCTCCTCCACATGTCCAGCTTTCCCCCTATTTATCTTCATCCATCTCCCTTCACACTGTGACCTCCCTGCGGTCCCCAGCGGGGACGAACGAATCAGGACTTTATGTAACGCGGACACACGGACATACAAAAAAAAAATCACCTCTTGACTTTTAATAATGCTCCCACATCCCATGTCAACATTTTCCCTACGCCTGTCAGAGTTATTTGTTTATAGATATGCTGTATTCCTCTGGGATCCTTTTCCCCTATGGATTTAATTACAGTAGGCATTGATGATTCAACGTTATTGCGCATAACTTGGGAAATATTTTCTTTTATGCAACGTTTACCTGATTTAACAGTGCTTCCAGGAAGAACATAACTGATTATGTTGTTTTAGGTTACTTGTGTTTATGCATGGTTTGTAGATATGGTCCAAAAGAAATGTTCCTCCTCCACACAGCCATATTGAGATGCATTCATATAAATGTGTCATCAGACTGGAGGCATGTTTAAAATAAATGTTCAGAAAAACATACAAGTGGCAGAAATTCCTAATAAATAAAAAAAATCATATGAAATACTTCAAACAGGATGTGTGCAGTGCTCACACAGACCTTTCTTTCCCATCTGGCCAAAATGGCTATCGTGTCTCATTGTCTAAAAATAGGGATGAAGATAAATTGTTATCATTTGCTAAAGCCCATGACAATAATGATGAATGAACACTTTCTATTCCCCTTTCTATGTGCCCTCTGAAGTCTTTGCTTAAGGCATTTCCCTCTGCTTTCCCCTCGTCTCCTTGCATCCCAACCGTCCCAGCAAAATTTGGTGTCAAACATGGAGTGAATAAACATCACTAGAGATCATTTGCCACTATTACCGCTTTCTTTGGCTGTTTAGATTCCAGCTAGTCCAATGTAACCCGTGTTTTCACAACTCATCAAAATGACTTTATCCCTCCCTGACAGAATTCTCAACCTATGACTGAAAATTGCTATGGATCTAATTCCCCTTTGGGATTACAAACTAATGTGGTTTTAGTGATTAAAAAGCACAATCAGCACCTAATAGAATTATGATTTCACTCTCTGTTCCAGTCTGTATCAATGAAGCTTACAGTACCTAAAAGATGATGGCCTCACATGTTAGTTTTTTCTCCATGTAATTGCTCTGATTTAAAGCTGCAGAATCTAATGTTTGTGAAAAATATGTTTTGAACATATTTGCTAAAACAGTTAATAGGTCATGACAGTTTAATATGAAACAGATAATCTGTGAAAATTATCTGCCATAATTGGCAGATAATTAAACATTCCTGGATATGAAAACCTGGAAAACTGAGAATCTTCAGACATGTTTGGTTTGGGACAATAAAACATTTGTTGAAAACAGCGGCAGCTTTAGGTATAGGCTGTATAAATGTATTAAAGGCTGTTTGGTACTACCTTTATGACTTTCTAGAATGAAAGTTGTATTTACCAACTTCCAGTCAGTAATTCACAGGAAGTGAAAAAACTGACTTTATGTGCATTTCTCTTTAGCTGGTAAAAATATTTATATAAATAAATAGGACAACTATATTTTATATTATTTCTGTGGCTCCCTCTGCAGTTCATGTTTCAATTGTTAATTTTGTCAAAACAACTCCTGTCATAACTCAAACTTTTCATTCTATTAAGAAAGTTACTTTTATTCAAGACAGTTTGAAGCACTCATTAAGTCATGTTGATGTCTCTGTGGTTCTAGAGTTAAAAACAAGAACATCCTATAATGCGTGGGTTCTTCCTCTGTGCAAGCCAGACTGGGTGGGGGGGAGATGAACAGCGAGGGAACAATTGCTTGATGTGTTGATTGATTACAAATTTCTGCCAGACAAAAGTGATCTACCCTTCCTTTATCAACCCAGTCTGTCCCACACATAACTTCTCTGGGTGGCTGGTATGAGATAGATAAGTCTTAATCTCCACCAGCCTTGTCCTGAAAGATCCCAAATTTGATGGACTACTATCAATGAGCATGTGTGTGCAAACAAATAATCCTTATTTTTACTCACTCCATTTGCTTTCATTGTTGCCCCCGACAACGAGATGTCGGCTCAGTTTGTTTCACCGTGAGAACAAGAAGGGGAATCTTAAATTTGTATAATCCAGATTGAACCCATTTATGCACTGAGGATTCCCCCAGCAGATGTGTTCTGTGACTCGGAGCCACCACGCTGATTACGCCGTTTTGTATTGGGAATCCATTTGTCAGAATTACATAATATTAATAAAGGAGGGTAAGAAATGAAAGTAAGTCTGTTGGAGTAGGAGGAATGGAAAGTGGCGAGCAATGGGGTGTGAGGAGCGTGCGGGTGGGAGGGAGCTGGGTTCAGAGTCAGTTCAGCTGTGCATGGTTTGACAAATTATTTGTAGAATTGTTGCATTCACAGTCACTTAAATAGGAATCAGTCAGACAGGAAGAGAGGGCCGGTCTCCTCCCTGCATACAGCACAGCACCAGCTCTACGTGTTCAGAAACCCCTTTTCCACTCCCCTCCCTTGGTTTTTCCGCAATCTATCTCTTTGGCTCAGCGTGGCTACTCCCAGGTCTCCCCCCAGACCCTACAACATCCCCCCTGCCTCACCCGTCCTATGATGATGGATTGACCCTAATGCAAATTTACAGCCCTTTTATATGTCGTTGCTTCCCCAATGGCCGGCCTGCAGGAACATAGCTCAACATCATGCTTCCAAGATGTCCGCCTCAAAACAGCCAGCATCATCGGCCCCCCTCTCAATCTGCCGGCTCCACAAATCTCAGCTGGATGGAGATTAATGTTGCTGCGGGCCCCAGGTGCAGCTGTGCTCTGTCCATTTGTGTGTGTGTCAGTAAGTCATGTTTGTTCATATGCACAAAGAGGCGCGGCGTTGCACCCTGATTGACGTCATGTTGAAGGAAGTTACTGTTCTCTCCGACCTGAACTGCTTGTGTGTGTGTGTGCATGTGGGCGTGCAGGGGTGTGTGTGTATGTTGTAATGGGTGTTTGGTGTATGGGCCATTTCACTGTATAAAAAGTAGGTATCCTCCACCATTGTTGTATATCACCCCTCTGGATGGAGGGATAGAAAAAACGAACAGGAAAAGAAAGGAGACAGTTTTTCACCCTATCAGCTTGGAAAGGCAATGTTGTGCCCTTGTAATTGAGTAGGTATCTCATCTATCAACTGTGCCACCCTGGATAATAAATATAGAGTACACAGGCAGCTCCTCTGAGATTTAAAAAGAGGGTGTGTGAATGAGTACGCGTGTGTTTGTTTGTGTGTGAGCATACGTGTCTATTGGCGAGGACAGGTGCTTTTGCCCTGACAAACCAGCTTTCTGTGTTCTTCATGGCCTTATATCATGATCACAATGTAAAATGTACAACTTTATTTTTTTCTCAACGCTATGTTTTCAAAAGTGAGTATTATTTTTGCTGTCTTATGTTTATTTTACACTGGTACAGTATGTAGAACTGTCAAGCTTACAAGGTTTTAATGGGAGACAGCGGAGAACAAGTCCCGCAGCATCACAGGTCCTACTCTGTGCTTTGCAGTGGGGATGAAGTCCTTCTTGCACACGCGTCCTTCGCTTTACAACAGAGCCACCTGGAGTGTTTGTTGCTGAGAGTTCCACTTCCTGACCCAGTTAGCAAACTCCACATCTTTCTCTATGATGGAAGGATGTTTTTTTTTTTAGCTGCACAAACCAGAAGTTTAGACAAAATGAATTAAAAGACACAAACTTCTTTCCACTCACTTTCTCACCATCTCCTTACACACTGTGAGAATGTGAATGAAATGAAAATGTCTGAAAGGTTAAATGACACATTTGAGTTAACTGGACACAAACCTGTGGATGAATTTTAAGGCCACACCTGGAGCACACTGCTTTCTTGTTTGACATGATGGGAGTATAAAATGCAGGAGCAGTAAGTAGTATTTATCTGTTTGTCAATACAGTTTATGCATTCATATGGTTTTCTGTTTTTCATTTTTCTTATTTATTTTAACTTCTGATGAAGACATGAGAGCCCATACTTACTGATTTGTGACCCCCTCAATCTGTCAACGACTAATTAGCAGAACACCACCAGTAAAATTGTCCTCAATTAGGGTTTCAACCCAGATGTTGAACGTGAAAATCAGCCCTAAAGTATATAAAATAGTTCCTATTTCTGTATTTGTGGGGGCTGCATGCATGGTGGCCGGTGCTGTAAATCACATGCTTCCAGGAACATGGGTGAGTGGGAAGAGAGGTCAAAGGTTGTCATACTTCTGCTCACACCTTGTGCAAAAGCATCACTCCTAAGAAGTTACAGCATGTCAGGCCTCTTCATTACCAGCATTAGGTTAATTAGCATGGCCATGTTGACGTAGAGCGTGGGTGTGCATCTGTGCGTGCGTGTGTGTGTGTGTACATTTCTTGTGCTTTCTGTATGTCACATGGATTGTTATGAGTGTCATGCAGGAGCTGACAGGCGGCCCGTAGTCAAACATGGAGGCTGGCAGTTGACAAAAAGCACAGTCTGTCACAGCGATGCATGCCTGCGCTCTCTCTAGTTCACTCTCCATGTCTCTGGCTAATTGGGCCCTCTGGATATCTCTACTCAGAAGGATGTTTGTATACAGACATACAGTAATATGCAGCAGAGTTGGGAGCATACAGACAGTTGTGTACACAGTAGACAGGGGGCTGTGTGCGGACCCTTAGTTTTCGGAGTAAAGCTCACACTACAACCCATACAGTACCAGGTAAATTCACTGACTCGTTTTCTTTTGGTTTGTTCCTGAAAGAGTTTGATATTTGCATAAAAACATGTCTACTGACATAGCAGACCACTAGGGTATAGAAGAAAATTAAAAAGACAGTCAATGTAATCTTGACTGTCTTTTTTTTTTTTTACTTTCTATGTTGTTTCCGTCTTTCCTTTTTTAGCCTCGTCTCAGAAAAAAATGTATTAATTTATTAAATTTCCTCTCTCTTTAATGACCCCATTTGGAGGATTTGCATTTGATCCTCACCGGCTCGGCGAGGCGTGAAGACAGGGAAGGGAGGAGATGGATCCGTCAGCATGTCAAATAAATATCTTATTAGCCAGTGATCTTATCATCATAAAGCAGTCCATTTATACAGTTAAGAATGTCATGTTGGTCAATTGCAGACAAAAAGAAAAGGAAGAAAAAGAAAAAAAAAAAATCCCAGCTACAGGCTTGAATCTGCAAATCACATGCCAACACCATTTGAAGATGTCTGCGTTTAATTTTTTTGTCCTCTCTTGCTCTTCCTCTCCTTGATATTTCTAAAAACCCCTGGTGTGTTTTTTTTTTTTTTTTTATTCTCACGTTTGTATTTTAATTTTCCGTTAAAAAGCTGCTACTTCAATAAACCCAGCAACTCATAGAGGTAGAAAACTACAAATAATTTTCATACCACAGACAGGTAGCAAATATTTGCTGCTCTATTATTTTTTTAAATAGGTACAACGTTAAAAGAAATTTGCCTCAGCACACTAATAATTTATTAACTTTGACCTAATATATAATACATAAAGTAAAAGAAATTACTAAAGCACTGAACCCTGTGGTACTCCACACATAACCTTGGAGTGTGGAGAAAATTTTATATTTACATGAATCAATTTGAATTTGTTGAGAAAATAAGATTTAAGCAGCCTAGTGATGGTTCAAATCTTGTATTTGTGGGAATCTATAGACAAATTCCCACGAATGAGATTTGTGTCCCTCTGTTTTGCTATAGGTAAGAGTTATAGTATCTGATCTTTACCAGATTCTGAAAACGTTTCACTTTAACCCCCAATTGAGAAAATTGCATATCAGAAATTCCTGCTAATGAAGAAAATATAATTAATTTGACCATAATTATATTTACTGATGATAATTGAACCTGTTTTGGAAAGAGCCTTGAGATTTATTTTTTTGTGTGTGAACTGGTACAAATAGAAATAATATTTAAGTTGAGTTGAACTGAGCTGGATGACAACAAAATGGAAAGGCTGTACTTGATTGCCTGTTTAAAATGATATTTTAGTGCTGATATCAATATGCCAAGATGTCCTCTGTTAGCTCAGTCTGATAAGACTGGCCCCTTTAGAGATTTCTTCTATTTTTATTTTTAGTTACATTTAAATGTTTCAGATAACACAGATATTTGATATCAGACAAAGATCAAACTAGTATGCAGGTTTTGAATGATTTCTTTTATTAAAAGGGGTAAAAACTTTTCCAAACAGCCTGCGACTATGTGGAAAAATAGCTTCCTAAACTGGACTCTTAGTGGAATACTTGCTATCATAAATCTGCAGCGACTATCGGTGAGGAATCTCTGCCCATCCTGTTAGCAAATTTCATTTCATATTATTTTCATCTGATGTTAGATGATCTGAAATGTGAGAAAAAAACTGAGGAAACATGAAGGACTGAAAACATTTTCACTACATTAGATAAGTACAAACCTTAGTAAGTTATCATTCCTGAAGATCAAGTTTGAAATACTATTTAATTTTCATATGTAAAGATAAAACTATACTATGTTTTTGAAGCTGTATTAAACTAGATTTGTAAGAAATCCAGTAGGGAAACCCAGACATTTCTTCTCTGGCCACACTCTCCACTTTGTCCTGGTAGGTCCAGAAGAACTCCCAGCCCAGACGGGACATTGAGTCCCTCCAGTGAGTTCTGGATATTTCCTGATGTCTCACGAGAGCGGGAGACCTGACAAGATACCTTAACCATCTCAACTGACTGATTGTGCAGCCCCTCTGTCTATTCTAAGCCTGGCCACCCGGTGGAGTTAGTAATCTTAATTGAACCTTTATTTAATCAGGGAGATCCCACTGAGATTAAAAATCTCTTTCTCAAGGGAGAGCTGGCCAAGATAGATTGTAACACAGTCACAAAAATCACACTGTTAATTACAGGGGACAAAGGAAAACAAAATACACATTGAAATTCAATTAAAATTTACAAGTAATCTAAATAAGCAGTTGTGTGTTATGAAATTTGATTTGAAAGTGCCTGGATAAATGAACTATGTCTGCAGCTTGTTCCAAGCCACGGGTGCCGAGTGACAAATGTTCTTTCACCAACTTCAGAGTGTGTAAATGGATCAGAAAGCAACACGTGGCCCTGTGGAAGAAAAGAACAATGACCAGTATTTTCCACTGCAAACATGGAACACAAGGGAAGGCAGCAATCTGAGTTCTATATTTTATATACAAATCTTTACTAAGGAATGTTCCTCCAACTGGCCAGAGCAGACCAGTCTACCTTAGAGCATTTCTCAGTGGTGAGTCAGAAATGTACAAGTAGCTATAAATCTCAAAGAAGCATAATAAAACCAACCGTTAAAAGACAGTGAACATAAACATTCTTATACAAAATATTTTTATAATCCAGCATAGGCAAAAGTGTTGCAGCGATAAGAAAAACAGTTTGTGTTGCAAAACCCCAGTTTTCACATCAGTGTCTTCACAAGGTTTAAGAGGAATTTCCCAAAGAGTCAGACTCTCTTCCTGTATCAGAAAAATCTCACAGGTGAAGACGTTCCCAGGTGTGTATTCCGGATCCCGTTCATGGAAGACTTTCTGATACAGGAGAAGGAAAAGGCTCTACGAAATACAATTTGGAAAATATCCAGATGTCCATCTTAGAAAAGTCATGAAGGACTTCTTATGGTTGTTTTGTGTCACAAATGGCTGACTTTGCAATTGTAGTAAATTTGTGAGTTTTTTTCATGCAAGAGTCCTGATTTTACAACATCAGAGAATAATTAAATAACTTAAATGTATGCATTTAATCATGCAAAAAACCGTCCCTTTATTTTTCATTTTTCTGCAAATGTATGACTTTTGACATACATTCATGTTTTGCTGCATAAACAGGTGTAATAATCTCAAAATGTGCATTTTTGGCAAAAAATGTACCCCTCCATCTCTACATACTTTTTCTTTTGTCTACAATGAACCTAACACTATAGAACACAAAACTATGATGGTTTTTATTAAACTACATTTTGGTATTATAAATTGATTGATTTATTACACACATCCCAAAATAACAACACTAACACAATTCAATGGTTAGTAGTGAAGCTCGTATTTAAAAAGGCAAAAAAAAAAAAAGTTTGAAAAGACCAGAACCTGACAATGAAAACCCTTTGTGTATAAGTACTGGACAAAACCACACTAAGTGATTCTCAAACAGACAATAAATGTCTCACCTAGTCTGTTGGATCAAGTGAGATTTGGGCCAAATTAACCCGCATGTAAAAGAAATCTTTAAGACCCAATCAGAAGCTGTAGAAGAAAAGCAGAGCTGGAGCTGAGAGCAGCAGACAGCCCAGGAGGATTATTATTCAGTTATCAGAGCTCCGTGGAGCAGAACTGACATGGACAAGAGCAGATTTCCTGCTTCTCACACATCCATCTGCCACCTCACCATGCAGAGAATACATACATGCACCCTCCTCCTTACAATCAGGGTACGAATGCACGCACACAGACAAAGCGCAGCCAGTAGGTGGCTGGAATAATGTTAAGCCTGTAGGTTTTCAGATCTAAAAGAAAAACATATCTTGGTAACTTAGTTTCTAAGTTACTTTCCTAAAGCAGAAAAGTAACTGCTTTACTGAGTGGACTTTTATATAAACCCAGATGTAAGATATAAAAATATGACTTAGTTTTTCATATGGTCTGTGGAAATGTTCAGAGAGAGCGCTAGGAGTCAGAAAAAGGAAGGATGCAATGAAAATACAAACCTACTTCCAGACGTTAAGACTCCTCCATTCTTTCCTACATTGTTTAGGAGCCCAGACAGAATGTAGGACAAGGTATGGGTGAATCACTAGCTGTGTTTCCATTCATCATGTAATTACACAATTTGATATTTAAAAAATAAACTCCCTTAAAGCTGTATTAAACCCACTTCAATTTTGGCACTAGGATGAGGCGTTTTCTTTTTTTTGGCCAAATCAAAATTGATTTATTTCACAAAATTGCAATGGAAACACTTTTTCCGCATCACACACATCAAATGATCAACAACCGGATGTTGCCACTGGTGCAACCCATGAAGAAGAAGACGGGAAGTTGTTGGAGTGACATGTTTGCATGAACAAACACATGGTTTTAACTGTGTTTCTTATTTAATTGAACACCGAAATCGCAAAACTGTGTTTTTTTCTTCAACATTAGCGGAATATTGACAAAGTTTTGCTCACATTTGTTGTGGAATCACAGCTCCCTATTCTGGTGGCGTTTAGCCGGGTCATCCCAGTTGGATTGCACAGGCAAACATCGTCATCACCGCTGCGTCAAACACAGACAGAATATCTGGCTTCTCATTAACGTCCTTCTTTCTTATGTATTTTTTTCCCTCCATTTTTAAGCCCCAAATCTGTCTCATTATCTTGTTTTGAAGTTGCACTTTATCAGAATGAGGCTTGATGGCTTCAGGCCCCAGAATGCATCTGAACTGCAAACAAGAAAGTGAAAAGAAGGAAGCCAGAGCCGCTGCATCGTCTCTGTGCGTCCTCTGTTGACAACAACAAGAAAGGCCATCACAGCAAAATGCCTGTCTGTATGGACATCAATTATTTTTTAATTGCAAAAAAGTACAGTACACTAATTAAAACTAGTATATCTTGCCATGCCAAAGGCTAAATTAATAATTGATATTTTATTAATATTCAAAAATAGCACTGGGAATATATTAATGCCATTTTGTGATTGCAGATATGATCTGGTAGGCCAGGATCTCTCGTTCTGTGTGCGTGTGTAAGACAGAGAGTAAGCGCACCAATCACCAATGAATTAAACTGCTCTACCCCACTTTAGCCAGAGCAAATCAAGTTTCGTTCCAGAAAAGAAGATGAAGAGAAGATAAGTGGATCTTGTTTAAAAGAGATGCTGATGTTCCAACTAAAGTCAATTCAGAGATGAGTCAGAATTTCAGAAATGTTCCTGAGTACAAGAGAAGCGTGCCTTACTTTGCAGCGAGCAATCTGCATCGAAACGTTTGTGGAGAACAAACAGAAAACATCATAAATATGTTTATGATGTTTTCTTTTTTTTATGAGGAACTAAAAAAAAAAAATGGTATACATTTATTGAAGTTATGGGTCAGTTTATATTAGCACTGTCTCTTTTGTTAGAGTACTGCAGGATATTGATGTAAAGCCTCAGTTGGACCAAAAAGTAATCAATCAATAAAAGAAAGACATTCAGAATCACTAGTGCAGTTGTCCCTGCTGGGCCTTCAGGGGCCCACTGGAAGTCTGTGATGTCCTCATGTCCTGGGTGGGTCTGTAAGTCCCCACCACCACTGAACATTCTAATGGAAAAACCTTATAAACACAAGCACACTGACACACACATCTTTTTACTTTTATACAAACCGAGGACTTTGTATTGATTTCAATTCATTTTTGCAGCTGTATTTATGCCTAACCCAGATATTTTCCCTAACTCTAACCAGTACTAGTCTACTCCAAACCCTGACCTTAACCAAAACTTAACTCACACCAATCCTCTAAATCTAACTAGTAGAGAACAGTAGACGTGAAAAAAGTGAGAACTGAGAATATTTACCAACAAATTACCTCCATTTGTTGGTAAATATTGTCAAAGTGGTCCACTGTATGCAGTATATACACACACACATACACATACCCACACACACCCCCCAACATTTGTTTAGATTCAGGTGTCTGTGAGGTACACTCTACGTTGGGCCTCAGTTGCCTCTAAATACATCTTGTAATTTCCAATGATGCTATAACTGTTATATGTGCTTACGTTGTTTGTTGTTTTGGTTTCTCTGTTTGGTTTTTTCTCTTTCTGTAACTGTTTGTATTTCCTCTAGTAGTTTGCTTGGATTTTTAATTTTTTCAGATGCTGGGCCTTCTCCAACTTCAGCAGGGATCGTTGGCCTTCACTGGCTGCCTGACCAGAGCTGCAGCACCTCTGTGACCCCAACAGGATAACATGAGCAGACACAGACGGACAGTCTTTAGGTTTACAAAATATTATATTATATTCAATACAGATTAAAATTCAACATCTTTTAATATTTTAGCAATCTTTGTTGGATTTTCTCATTTTTAGGTATCAGCACTGACTGATATGTTGCATTCTCTACGTGTATTGATGTGTATATGTGTGTTTGTGTGTTGGGTGTTCCTCACAATCATTTTGTCTCCACATCTCCTTGCATGTTGGATATTTACATTAAGTAGAGATTTGCGCTCATGTAAAATTCCTAATTAAAACTATTTGGTTGGCAGTGGTGTATAAACACTATTATTGTTTAATATCGCTCCATGTCACCAGGAATGATTCATCATACTGCCAGGGGCTGCCCCACCCTCCGGCCCACCAACCCTCCCTCCACCTCATATCACAACCCTTAAAAAAAAAAAAAGAAAAAGAAAAGACACACAGAATGACACCATGCCTATAACCGCCATCATCGCTTCTTCCTTTTCTTTTTTTTTTTTTTTTTAAATGAAGCTTTGGTGAAACCAAGAGGCTCAGGGGTGGGAGCGGTAGGAGTGTGTGTTTAGTATTTTTTTAATAAGCGTCCTCAGTACTATTGAGTGGGTCCCTTTGTTCATATGGTAAGATTAATTATGCTGTCAGCCACTCTGAGGGGCTGCTTAACAAAGATTCAATGATATAATGGCCTGGTCCTGTGCTTGGCAATCACAGTCGCTGGGAGACAATTTGAAATCCTCCCTTCTCCACACAACAGCAAACCCTCGGCAGGCCTTTTCATCAAAGAGGAAGTCATTTTGCCCAGAACGACGGCTAAACATTCTTCTACTTTGCATCTGCACAGACACAGAAGCACACACATACACACGCCGAAATAAGTTTCTCTTCAACTGTGCAGTTTGACTCTTTGGCTGTCATTCATAACTCGCTGTTATAATGTGTGTGAATGTGTTTGTGTCTCTCTCTCTCTCCCTCAAGGACGGCACCAACAAGTAATGGAACGGCACACGGGGTTTGAACTCTGCTTCTGTCACTGGTAATTCATGGAATTGCTGTGCACATGCTCACATTTTCCTCCTTGTTCCTCCCGTTCCCGCTTTGTGCAGTTATTAAGCTGAGACTGATTTTGCATTGCAGATTGAAGACGCTCAGGCTACATCATCAACAGTAGCAATGATGAGACGAATATTTTTGTCACAGTCCACGGAAGAGCAGTGGTGGACGCTCACAGGAACTAAATAAACTAGAAAGCAGGCAGAATTTCACAGTGTAGTTTGTTTAGCGCCCTGTGCACAGAGCCTTTGATTTCATGTCTGGTTCTTTTCATCTTAACCACTACCTTAGTTCACTTTGACTAATTTAGTCTGATGAAAGTTAGTGAAAATCAATGTTCTTTACTCAACTACTTTATATACACTTCTCCCTTTTTCTAAAATAAAATAAAATAAAATA